>CAUYQU010047599.1:0-68648 GCA_963574635.1 Cheracebus regulus | reverse complement strand
AATCTGACCTTTCTCTCTAGCTGCCCTTAAAATTTTCTCCTTTATTTCAACTCTAGTAAATCCAGCAATTATATGTCTTGGAGCTGGTCTACTTGAGGAATATCTTTGTGGTGTTCTCTGGATTACCTGGAGTTGAGTATTGTCCTGCCTTACTAGGTTAGGAAAGTTTTCCTGAATAATATTATCAACACAGATTTTGTTTGTTTTTATTATTTATATACTTCTCTGCCTGTTTTCCAATTCATTTGAGGCATCATGCATACAAAGAAAGAGTAAACTGCAACTAGCTGTAAAAAATCAAGATGAAAGAAAAGGAGATTCTGGATTCTCTGTAGAGGTTGTCATTGAGACTCTCCCTACCTCTGATCCTTTTCCTCAAAATCTGTGCTCCATCTACATGGTGACTGTGAGAATTTTCATTTTCATATATGTTCTAAACATATGTCTGCAGCACAGCCAGTGTCCCTTCCACACAATTTTTGTGCAGGAAAACCTACACAATAATAGGAAAACTGATTGGAAATAAAATTTATTTAGAATTCAACATCTGGGTGAAATGTTGTAACTGCAGTCAGAACTTTGATTCATTTGTTCCTGAGACCTAGCTGCATTTTTGGACATTTAGTATGTCTTTGAATTCCAGAAGCCAATAAATCAGATGAATGGAATAAAGTTGTTTTATTTATGGAATGAAAAAGGCTATAACACTATTCCTTCCGTAGATTTGGGGGAAAATTATGTCTTTCTTAGAAATGTATGAAAAACATGGGCACGTACATATATATCTTAAAGAACTGATTTGATAAATTAAATACAAGTAATACATTCAGGTAAATACAGTTGTTTCTTTGTATCTATGCGAGATCTATTCCAGGACTCCTGTATATAAGAAAATCTGGGAATGCTTGAATTCCCTACATGAAATGGCACAGTATTTACATGTAATCTATGCAATCCTCTCCTATAATTTAAATTATCTTTAGATTGTTTATAATATCTAGTACAATGCCTACACATCACTTCATTTACGTGGATCCAATGTAGTATGTGGTGCACCACAATTGAAGTTTTGTTTTTATGGAACTTTTTTTTTTGAGACAGTCATTCTCTACTGCAGTGGCTCCGTCATGGGTCACTGCAGCCTCAGCAACCTTCTGGGCTCAAGCAATTTTCCCACCTCAGCTTCCCAAGTAGCTGGAACTACAGGTGCACACCACTACCCCTGGTTAATTTTTAGAAATGAGGTTTCACCATATTGCCAAGGCTGATCTCAAACTCCTGAGCTCAAGCGATCCATCCACCTTGGCTTCCCAAAGTGCTGGGATTACAGGCATAAGCCACTGCACTGGGCTTTGTGGAGATTTTTAAAGTTTTTTTTCTCCTAATATTTTTGATCCATGGTTGATTGAACCCATGGATGGGAAAGTCATGGATATGGAGGGCTGACTGTATTCCTGAAAAGAATAAGAATGCTCCTGGTTATAGTAATTAAAGATTAATATAGCCCTCCAAAAAACACAAGGCAGCCAGCCTGGTGGCTCATGCCTATAATCCCAGAATTTTGGGAGGCTGAGGAGGGAGGATCGCTTGAGGCCAAGAGTTTTGAGGTACAATGAGCTATGATCATGCCACTGCACTCCAGCCTGGGTGACAGAGTGAGACCCTGTCCCTAAAAGTCATTATTACAACAAGAAAATGTCTCATCAAAGATGTAGAAAATTTCAGTTGGGTGACAAAAGTGGAAATCAAAATAACATTTTCCCAAGACACTGAATTCCAAACAATTGATTTATAAATCCTATTTCTCAGGATTTTTTTCCTGTATTGGAAAGGTTCTCTGATTCCTTTCTAGATATTAATTGTATTTTGATTCAGATGACACCTTATTTTTACAACAGTGGTAACCCCCTACAAAATACAAAAACATATATTCCACTAAAATAATTAAAATTGAGCTCAAGGTTTTACTTGGATATCTTGGTGAGACAATTATCAGATGGTAAAAGGCTAAATCTTTATAAAACTTTCTTTGGTATGATTATATTATAAAGTAGAATTGTTTCTCCTCTGGCCCTTAACAAAGAGAAAAATCCATATTCACATTGCTTTCTTTGCTTCTTCCTCATAATGATCAGTAGAGAAGACTCATCAAGGTAGTACATCGATCAAACATATTGACAAAAAATCAAGTTTCTACATCAGCCCTGAAGTGCATATTGTCTTTCAAACTTTTGACAGCTTGGCTGCTTTCATTTTATACCCCCATACACTCTTTTCCTGGAAAGCATCCTGGCTTCTATAAATAACTGTTCATGGAAAACATTCTCTCTAGCTACAGTGCTACCAAGATACAATTTTTTCCTTATATGAATGGAACAATTTAATAAATTCAAAAGGGCTACTGTTTTAAATGATAATGAAAAAAATTAACCAATATGCCTGGCTCTACTATTCATTTGCTGTGTGATCTTGGGTAAGTTGCTTACACTGTCTGTGTTTTAGTTTCCATATTTGTAAAGTAGAGAGTATTAAGGAAGTTAATAAATACCATTAGGAGACAATTGTCTTTAGGTCTTTCACATTTCTACAAGACTTATTAGAAAAGGCACTGAACGCCCTTTATTTTGGACTATCTTTTCAAGAATATTTGCATAGGGAACAGCCTTGGAAAATGGAGACAATGTCTTCCTCTGAAGTGAAGGGCAGTCTTGCTTACCATCAATTATAAAAAATATGGATTCCCTAAACTCAGGGATCACCCACTGAAATACAACCCACTACATGTACAAGTACCCATCTGGACTGATATGTGAGGTCCCTTTGGTACTTTGGGACAGGAGCAACTAATACAAACATGCTGATGATCATGTTGCTTGCTGTATCATGAATAACAAAGTCCTTTGTCTCTGATCCAGGAGTTTCAGGTCTCTGCCAGCATCTGTGAAACTGTGGCAAAATAACTTCATAGCTTGCAAGTAAGGTCGACTCTTAGACCCTTTACAGTTCTTGACACATTAAAGATTAAGAGTCTAGAATATGGCCGAGCATGGTGGCTCATGCCTGTAGTCCCAACATTTTGGGAAGCTGAGGCAGGTGGATCACCAGAGGTCAGGAGCTTGAGCCCAGCCTGGCCAATATGGTGAAACCCCATCTCTGCTAAAAAAATACATAAATTAGCCGGCACGGTGGTGCATGCCTGTAGTCCCAGCTACCCAGGGGCTGAGGCAGGAGAATCACTTGAACCTGGGAGGCGGAGGTTGCAGTGAGCCAAGATCATGCCACTGTACTCCAGCCTGGGTGACAGGGTGAGACTCCATTTCAAAAAAAAAAAAGTCTAGAATATAGGAAATGCTTAACAAACATTAACATTATTAATATTTATTACTATCAACATTATGTGGCTTCAAAAATACTAAGCTCTCATCTAGCAATTATATTTCTGGGTACTTATCTGGCTTAGAGTTACAAGGTAATTTTTTTTTTTGAGATGGGGTTTTGCTCTGTCACCCAGGGTGGGGTGCAGTGGTGCAATCATAGCTCACTGCAGCCTAACCTTCCAGGCTCAAGTGATCCTCCCACCTCAACCTCCCGAGTAGCTAGAACTACAGGCACAGCCACTGTGTCTGGCCACAAGATATGTTAAAAAGGATGGATATTAATTGCAAAATTGTTTATGACAACAAAAAATTACAACCAACCTAAATGAACCTTCAAAAATGCCTTATATTACATTCTTATAGAAACTTCTGTAATTTTTTTTTTTTGAGATGGAGTTTCACTCTTGTTGTCCAGGCTGGAGTGCAATGGTGCAATCTTGGCTCACCACAACCTTCACCTCCCGGGTTCAAGCGATTCTCCTGGCTCAGCCTCCCAAATAGCTGGGATTACAGGCATGCACCACCACGCCCAGCTAATTTTGTATTTGCAGTTGAGACAAGATTTCTCCATGTTGGTCGAACTCCTGACCTCAGGTGATCTGCCCACCTTGGCCTCTCAAAATGCTGGAATTAAAAATGTGAGCCACCATGCCTAGCCAAAATGTAATTCTTATATTGCCACAGTAATACTGCCTAACAAAACCAATGTAAAACTCAGTGTCACACATAATTAGCATTTATTCTCACATACTGCATATGAGTTATCTGGGACAGCTCTGCTCCATGTGTACCTTTCTGGGGCCCAGGCATATGGGACCTCACTACCTGGGGCATGCTTTCCTTGGCCATAATAGAAGAACAAGATGACAAGTCCAGCAGTGCAAGCACATTTGAAGCCTCTGCTTGTGTCACATAATAACATCCCAATGGCTGAAGCAAGCCAAGTGACTGAGCCCAAAGTCAAGGCAGAGAAAATCACATTGAGGCCACCCATGGCAAGGGTGTTGGATATACTACAGAATAGTAAAGAATTAGAATCAATAATTCAATCTACCATACTCATTAACAGAAAAGCAGTTAAGTAATGATAGTATAGCCAAACTAAACAGCTATCAGAAAGACTGAGTATATCTGAATGTTCCAAAATGGAAAATGTTCACAATCCATCACTGAATGAAAGAAACGAGTTGTAAAATATCTATAGAATGATCCTATTTTTATTTTTTTAAATGTATATACACGTTTATTTTATATACATAGTAAAGAGATAAATATACAAAGTGTTAACAGTATTTATCTCTCAGGATTGGAGTTGGGAGATGAAGAAACAACTTTCATTTTATACTTTTATGTACTTTTGTATTGTTGGAAAATGTTTTAAATACATGTATTACTTTTGTGATAAAAACTAATATAAATAGAGCAAACAAATAATTAAAAAAGTGACTGACAGCAAATATTTTTATTTCCCAGGTCTTTTCTAGTTGATGATACATTTTCCATCCCCCTTTCCCAGCACACAAAATAATAAAATAACAAATCTAATATCTAGAAGTTGTCGATCTGAGATCCTGCCCCTGCAAAACTTCATTCTACTTCAAAAATGATCTACTTTGTTCCTCATAATCACCCTTAGAATTGTGGGGTACATCTTAATTCTATTAGGTATCTTCAGAAGCAGAGCATTTCTAAGAGTATTTGAAGATTTTCTGAGTTTCTTGATAGTTATTTCAATTTTTATTTAGTTATTAAAATTTTTCCATTTTAAAAATTCCATTTTGTTCTTTTTAATAGTTTCTATTTCTTAGTTGAAAACATCTGTTTTTCCATTCATTTCAAGAGTGTTTGCCTTTGCTTGTGGAGTATGGTGATAATAGCTGCTTTGGAGTCTTCATACGGTTTCCAACATCTAGATCAGGAGTTGGCAAGCCACCGCCTATGTGCCAGACCCAAACTGCTGCCTGTTTTTGTATGGCCCATGAACAAAAAATTGTTTTGTTTTCAGTTTTAAATGGTTTGAGAGAAAATCAAAGAAAGACTAATATTTTGTAACACATAAAAATTACTTGAAATTCAAATGTTGGTTTCCATAATACAATTTTATTGGAACATAGCCATGCTTACTTATTTACATGTTGACTGTGACTTTTTTTGTCCTAAATGACAGAGTTGAGTTATTGTGATGGAGATCATTTGGCCCACATGCCCTTAAATATTCCTTCCATCCAGCTGTTTATAGAAACAGCTTTCTCCTGATCTGGGTTAGCTCAGGTTTTGTATCTGTTGATTGTCTTGTCCCTTAAGAATTGGTCACTTTTTCCTGATTCTTTTTATGTTGAGTAATTTTGGATTGTATTCTGGACATTTTGAATATTATCTAATGACTACTGGACCTGTTAAAATCCTCTAGAATGTTGATTACTTATTGTTTTAACAGACAATCAACCAAGTTAGGTTCATACCTCAATCTCTATTTCAGTTTCTGTGGGAAATAATTCCAATGTAATTTTAGTTTTCAAAGGCTTCACTATACTGCTTTACATCTTTTTCATGTATGCTCAGCTCGGGGTGAGCTTGGAACTTGTGTTGGTTTATACTCAGAATTAAGGGATTTTCTTCTCCAGCTCTCTCCTCTATGATATTTTCCTCCTTCTCTGCAATTCCTGAAGGTCCCTCCTTCCAGTCCTCTGGTTAGAAGGCTGGGATTTCTCTTATAATTATAGATGCCCATGCTGATGCACAGTTACATGAAATTAGAGTTGTTCTTAAGTCACCACCAGCAGAGAGAAGAGGAGCAGAGAAGGAAAACTTACCCCAGTTAAAGTTATTCACTAAGTTTTGACTCCTTTTCACAATCCACCTGCTATTGTTTTCCAGAGTCTTGAGGTAGCTACTTTTTGTGTACTGTTCTGAGTTTTTATTTACATAAGATTTTGACTCCTGCCAATAATTAAAAGGTTGAAATTTCCAGAAAATGAGCACATCCTAAACAATGTCTTGATAATCCTTTTATCACTATTTGGGAATAATTTAGTTCTAAAATCTTGGTCGTCTTGGAATTAAGCATATGCAAAAGGCAATACCATGGTGGATTTACCCAGGACCATCAATTCTCATGACTCCTGAGGTTCTTTACTAGAAAGAGTAGGTGAATGAATTCCTATGATAAAACCAAGTTGACTTAAGTAAAGAGGTTTACAGCCTATCGGAAAATGTAAGTGTACTCAAAGTATTTATTCTGTTACATTTAATACAAGAAGTTGAATGGTCAATGAGGCCAGAACCCTTGTTTGCAAGTGACAGGAAGAAGAGGAGAATAAAATAATTTTTTGCAAGTCCAGAAGTGAGGTTAGGGTGGTAGCAAGACTAATGGCTCCCCAAAGATATCCATATCCTAATTCTCAGAATCTGTGATATAAGGAATATGTTTTCTTCATGGCCAAAGGGGCTTTGCTGATTAAGATGAAAATCTTGAGATGCAGAGATTATCCTCTGTTATCAGGTCCAACCTCCTATATTTTTAGGACGTTGAATCATGATTGCCTCTACAATTTACCTAATCAATCAGTCTACTTCTGGTCACATATAAATATCTTCTTCCGGACTCCATAATCTGTTGCTTCTGATGTTGTCATCATGAACACTTAGACATACTGCTGGGTGTGTCGGGCCTAAACTTGGACTGCTAGCTCTCCAGTCTCTCCATCTATGCTTGATTTCTACCATATTGTGTTTTGTGGTTATTAATTGGTGTAAGGTAGAGAGCTGTAAAAATGTAAGAACTTGAAGTAAATGTCTATTTCCAAGGATTCTATGGTCTTTGTAAGTCTGCTAACCCCCTTTTGCCTCCCGCAGTGTTGTATTCAATCTCCGGTTTTATACCATCCTCACCTCACCACCCTCCTCTTCCTCCAATGCCTCCAGCAGGTCCAGGGAGGGAGACAGAGCTAATAGCATCTGTGAAAAGTACATGATTTTCTCTCCCAGAAGGCCCAGCAAACACTTTCTCACATGTTATTGCCTCTGGGTAATAACTTCAATAAATTACTGACTGGAAGAATTTTGCCCCCTTATTATTTTATTTTATTTTTGCAATAGGTTCTCACTCTGTTGTCAAGGCTGGAGGGCAGTGGGCTCTGGTGATACTCCTGCCTCAACCTCCCAAGTGGTTGAGGCTACAGGCACACACCACCACACTCAGTTTACCTCTTTAATTATTATCTTCTTTTTAGAATATACCCCTGGCTTTTGATCTTCTGTTTATAGATATGCCCAGACAGCCATTTGTTGGAAGAGGAGGGAGTGTGTGGAAATGAGTACATAAAAATAAAACAAAAAACATTATTTGACCCTGGTTATCAAGCCACCAACCCAAAAGTGAGTGGGGAAAATAATTGAACTAGAGGGAAACCAAACTGGCTCTGTCAACTTTCTAGCTGTGTGACATTGGGAAGTCACAATCTGAGACTGTTTCTTTATTTGCAATATAAAGGTGTGATAGTTAAAATAATTACTAAGAAAAACTCGGTGATTGTCTTTAATTTGTAACATAAAGAATTTTCTAAACTGTGTTCACTTCTTTTATGTGTCTATCTTTAGGGACTGTAATTCGATGCTGAGCTTCAGTACTTTCCCTGCAGTGGCCATCTGGGAGGCACTGTTGACCTCTATCTTGCAGGGTCCTGGTGGCTTTAAAAATTTTTCGTCTTCCTTCTTTCACCTTTCTGTAGCAGGTAACACCATTGACCATCCTTGTTCTTTTGGGCACTCTGTGTTTACTTGTCTTGGTATAGAGCACTCTGCATCAAGCACAGATAGACTCCCAGCCTCAAAACTGAGCTGAAGCTAGGCTGTCCACTCTAACAAAACTTAACGAGTCTCAGGACAGATGGAAGCACAATGCAAATAACTGGCTACCAGGTATGGTTCTTTTTGTAACAGTGGTTCGTCCATAGGGTTGCTCTTTTGCCTGGTTACCATATATCTTCCTGTGGCAGATGCCAGTTTCCTTTATTCCTTATGAGTAGCTTCATGTATGTTCTTAGAGCTGATGCCTAGAGAGCTGAAAAAAAATCCCTTCTCATCTGATTTAGGATCCTCCTCTTCCCGAGATGATTGGCATGAAAACAACCATGCCCTTCATTTATTTTAATTAATTAATTTCTATTTATTTATTTTTGAGACAGAGTCTCGCTCTGTCATCTAGGCTGGAGAGCAATGGCATGTTCTCAGCTCACTGCAACCTCCGCTTCCTGGGTTCAAGGGACTCTCTTGCCTCAGCCTCCTGAGTAGCTGGGATTACATGCCCCTGCCATCACGCCTGGCTAATTTTTGTATTTTTAGTAGAGGCAGAATTTCACCATGTTGGCCAGGCTTGTCTCGAACTCCTGACCTCATGATCTGCCTGCCTCAGCCTCCCAAAGTGCTGGGATTTCAGGCCTGAGCCACTGTGCCCTCCATAACCACTCACATATCCTCCTCAACGTGACACCTCAGAGCACAGTATCCAATATCAATACGGGAGATGCACACCTAATAACAGCAGGATTACAATCTTAAATCCCCATTTCCAAATAGCAAAGAGACAATAAAACATTTCTTAAACATTTCTCAAACCTGTGTTGTTATATTTTCAATAATATCGTATGCTTGACAGCAGCAATTCAGTCCAAGGTGAGCTTGCTAAACCCAGTCTGGTTCCTTTTATGACTTCTTCTCCAATGTGAGATGAATAAAATGTCTGAATATGCTTCCTGCAATTTTGAGGATTACAGGGCCTCATCTGCAATAACTGCTCAAATGAGAACACAATAATCTCAACAAAAGCCAGCAATATTTGCAGGGACAAGGCAGTTTAAATCTATTTACAGGAAATATTTCTCCAAAGAGGACATGGATGGCAGATATTCAGCTCTGGCTATATCATAGAAAAAAAAAATGCACGACCACAGTGAACTTTAGCTTCTTAGAAATCACAGCAGACACTTGGGTGTCCCAAACCACACTCTTAACCCAGGTGGTTTCAGCACAGCTGCAGTGGACAATTCCAAGCATAGTGCCATATCCAACTTCAAATGTGGGTAGTGGCATCTCTGCCTTTCTACTTCAAGGCTTTCTTTGAAAGACAGAAGGCCACCTAGTGCAACCTGAGCATGTTCAGCAAGTCCAGGGAAGAGCATTGGAGGAGGTGGCAGTTGCTCCTAGGGCAATCCTCAACCAACTCCATTTGCCCACAACTCTGTGAGGCACTGTTTGTTGGTTCTTCTCCCTTCTCTTATTTCAGCTGCCTGGGATCACTTCCTAAATAAACAATCTGCACCCAAGTCCTTTCTCAGATTCAGGTATTGGAAAAACCGAATCACTAAGAACTGCAATATCTACACTGTCTTATATAGGCTCTGGTTTTCTTTTGTGCAATTAAATGTTTTGTTTGAGTTGTTTTTTCAAATTAAAAATATAACCCCTATCAGAGCTGCATTCAATTCTCAGTACCTTCCTTCCAATACACAAAGACAGATTGCAGCTCTGAGATGACACTGAGCCCTAGCCCCAACTTTCTACTATTTTCGCCAATGCTTAGAAGATCTGAGGCCTGTAGGGCCAAGACTCAAGCTCCAAAAAGCATGTTCAACCTCCCACCATCTTTTTCTGTAAAGAAGGAGAACATTTGAAAAACATGCCCTAGAAATGGAAGCTTACTCCTGAGCTGAAGGCAGAGGAACGCTGCTTTTCTATTTCACATCTTGCTCCTACAAAAGTCTCTGCCTTCTCCCTGTGCAGTTAATAACTGCATTTTCTGCCAAACTCTATATGAGGTGTCAGCTGGCATAATTCATTAACTGACCACTTATTGCTTGGATCAGACACTATGCTAACAGTAGGGGTAGCATATTAATAAGGCAAAGTTCCAGAAGACAAGGACCTCACTGTGTTGTAAGAAAGACTGAAACCCAAACAAGCAACCCACCTCCTGCAATAGGCTCAGGAGGAGAATCTAATTAGGGTAGGGATCTGAGAAAGTTTTCTGGAGGAAATAATGTCAGAGTTAAGTGAAAAGCAACGAACAGGAGTTATCCAGTTGACTAAAGACAGAAAGGGAGCCCCAGGTGGAAGAACACCCTGTGCAAGTGTGTTTGGTACTGAGAAAGCAAGGTGCATGTGGGGAACTGAAAGTGCAGTGTGACTAGAGCAGAAATGGTGAGGAATGAAAGCAGGCAAGTAGGCACCAGTTAGACCAAAGCTGTGATAAGGACTCTGAACTTGGTCTTGAAGATGTCTGGATTTTGTCAGTAAGCCATTGAAGCCATTTATTTAGGGAATGAAATGGTTAGATTTGTGCTTTAGAGAGATAAATGTGGTAGTTCTATGAGATTGAATTGGAAATAGTAAAGAATAGAGGTAGAGAGACAAATTAAAAGGCTATGGTAGTGATATGGCAAGCAAATGATTCTAAAGATCTACACCTCCACAGATGCGTGCATTACTCTCACTATCCTAATTTACATATGGCATAATTAATTGACACTGAATTGTGTGTGTGTGTGTCTATGTGTTTGTGTGTGTGTGTAGAACATCTATTTGAAGTCTATGGGATCTAGTTTGGGAATTGCTGAATGAGGAAGCCATTCAGGGGGCAGAAATGATGACCTACAGAGACTGGTTAAATGTGGGAGTGAAGAGGGAAGAATTCAGAATGACTTGGTCAATAGGGTAACATGTAGAGCCATTTAATGAGACAGAAAAGAGGAAGAGGATGAGATTTGGGGGTATATTTGTTGTCTATTGCTGTGTAACAAATTTTCACAAACTTAGCAGTTTAAACAACACATTTATTATCTCACAGTTTTTTGGCAGGGAGGTCAGGGATCTGGGCATGACTTGGCTGGGTTCTCTGCTTAGCATCTTACAAGGTTGTACTCAATGTGTTGGCCAAGTTGCATTCTGATTGGTTGTTGGCAGAGTTCAGTCCTGTGGTTATAGGACTGAGGGTCCCAGCTTCTTACTTTAGCTCCTTGAGGTCACATGCAGTTTCTGAAGACTGGCCACAGTTTCTTGCAACCTGGGCTCTCCCAACATGACTACTTAATGTTATTAAATCAGCAGAGAGAGTCTCTAAAGTGATCCTGCTGGCAAAATGGAATGTTATATAACATAGTATGACCACAGGAGTGACATCCACTACCTTTGCCATATTCTACTGGTTAGAAGCAAGTCACAGGTGCTGCCCACAGTCAAAGGGGAGGGCATGACACTGAGTTGTGAACACAGTGAGGCAGGGATCAAGGGGCTACCTTAGAGTCTGTCCATCCCAAGAGGAAAGATGAGTTTAATTTGGATGTTTTGAGTTTCATGTAACATTCAAATACAGATATCCAGTAGAATATGTGGATCCAGGGACAGAAAAGAGGTTTAGAGATAGAACTGTAAATTCAGAATCTACTTGTAGATCCACAACCAGTAGGTGAAGCAGTGGTAGTAGATGAGATTGCCCAAGGAGAGTGTATATAGTGAGAGTAATGCAGGCATCTGTAGAGATGTAGATGAATTAATATCTTTTCTCTAAACTTGAGGACAGCCAATGTGTTCCTTAGCCTTCTCATTTTCAGAATGAAACAAGATCCATTTCTGTTTTCTCTACACCTACTCCCTTTTATAATCCTTTATTTTGTTTGCTCCCCTCTGAACTGTCTCTTGTTTCTCTCTGTTACACTTAAATGAAGGAATTAAAATTAGAAACAAAGCTATAGTAACCAAATCAGCATGGCACTGGCATAAGAACAGATACATAGACCATGGAACAAAATAGAGAATCTAGAAATAAATCCAAACATTTATAGTCAAGTCATTTTCAAAAAAGGCATCGAGAATATACAATGGGGAAAGAAGGATGTCTTCAGTAAATGGTGTAATAAATGATGCTGAGAAAATGGAATATTCCATATGCAGAAGAATGAAACTAGATCCCTGGGAGGAAATATCTTCAACTGTCCTTCTGTCAGAAATTAATAGTCAGCATATATAAGGAGCTCAAACAATTTAATAGCAAAATAATAATAATAATGAGATTGAAAATGGGAAAAGATTTGAACACACATTTTTCAAAAGAAGACAAACGGCCAACACATATATGAAAAAAGGCTCACATCACGACCATCACAGAAATGCAAATCAAAACCATGAGGTATCATCTCACCCCATTTAAATGACTTTTATCAAAAAGACAAGGAATAATAAATGCTGGCAAGGATGGGAAGAAAGGGGAACTCTCATACACCGTTCATGGGAATGTAATTTAGTATAGATACTATGGAAAACTGTATGGAAGCTCCTCAAAAAACTAAAAATAAACCTACCAGATAATTCAGCAATCCCACTACTGAGTATATGTCCAAAGAAAATAATTTCAATATGTTGGATACATCTGCACTCCCATATTTATTGCTGCACTATTCACAATAGTCAAAATATAAAACCAACCTAAGTGTCCACCAGTGGATGAACCGATACAGAAAATGTGGTATATATACACAATGCAATATTATTCAGTCATAATAAAGAATGAAATTCTGTCATTTGCAGCAACATGGATGGAACTGGGGGTCATTATGTTAAATGAAATACATCCAGCACAGAAAGATAAATATCACATGTTCTCACTCATATGGGAGCTGAAAAAGTGGATCTCATAAAGGTAGTAGATTGGTAATTATCAGAGGCCAGGAAGGGTAGAGGAGAGGATGAAGAGAGGTTGATTAATTTCTTCTATCAAATGTATACTTTCATAGAAGAAATAAAATCTAGTATTTGCTAGATCAGTAGGGTGACTATAGTTTACAAGAATCTATTGTACATTTCAAAAGAGTTAAAAGTACAATAATTTGAATGTTTCCACCCTAAAGAAAAGATACATATTTAAGGTGATATATATATTTCAATTGCACTGATTTGATCTTTACAAACTCTATGAATGTATTGTTATCATGTGTACCTCAAAAATGTGCACATCCTTTATCAATTAAAAAAAAGAACATTTAAAGGCAGTGCATTAATAAAGCTTCTAATTAATTCCTAATAAAGCAGAACTATCTTCTGGGTATTTCATGATTTTTTTTTTGTTTATGCCAATAACATCATTTAAAACTTTTAAACATTCTATTGCATCCAAAATGGTGTTTCACATATCTTACACAATATTGCAGGAAGCTAAAGATAACTGAAATTTTACCAAAGTAATATCTTGGAACATATCTAAAGTAATTTAAAAGAGTAAGAAGTGAACGTATAGTTATCGACACGTTTAACAAACTAATTATGGCATCCCTGGTGAAGGGTGATAAATAAGGGGAAAATGTTACTTATACATTCAAAAGATTAACCTAGTTTAGTCTCTCAGATTTGAGAGTCAGAATTTAGAGGAAAAGCACATATTGCATGTGCCATAGAGCTATATAAATTAGACAATAATGTTAATTCTTTCAGTGTTACACCAAATGATCAAAAAAGCTGAAAAAGAAAGGGCATCAGGGTGATGACTTAGGGGGTATGGGTTTCTTTTTGGGGTGATGAAAATGTGCTAAAATTGATGTGGTGATGAATGCATAACTCTAAACATAGTAAAGACCATCAAATTGCATACTTTTAATGAGTGAATTATATGGTATATGAATTATATCTCAATGAAAAAAAATTTTTAAGGCATGGCAATGGTATTTATGGTATTGATTTGCTAACAGCATTTGTTTCTGCTGTCAAATCTCTGTTTCCCACTAGGGCAAGGTGAAGGTAGGACACTCAGCAATTCTGAAGTTGTTCAATTGACAAGAGACAGAATCTCTTTTCTTGCTGCTTCTGTAAAACATCAGAGAGGAAAAACAAATCTACCCCTTTCTTCAGGGAACTGTGGAATCAGTCTCTCTCTCCATCTCTTTCTCTTTTCTGTTGTTGTTGCCAATTCACAGTAGTAAACAAGCATAGTGTCAGAAATAAAACTTGTAGTTTAATAACTTGGATTTTTAGTTTATGGTTGTATGGAAGGAAATAGTTTACAGATCATTTTAAAATTAAGTTCATGCACTATCTGCTAATATTTGTGTAAATTATGAAAATACAAAACTATCACACCGATAATTATCTATCTGCCTTTCCAAATCAATGTTCTCCCCTTCTCTTTCCTGTTTTGTGCTGCAAGAAACTGACCTTTATGGACAGCATCATATATTATAGGTTCTCCCAGCTTCTGGTTGGTTTTCGGTCAGTGAAAGGTACAGACAGGAAATTGGGGGAGGAAGGAAAGAGAGTCTGGTATTTATTTCCCTAGCAGGCCTTGGTTTAGGCAGCAAGTGAGATCCTCTAACTTCTCTGCTGAAGTTCTCAGCTCCTTTCTGACTCTTGTCCTACTGCTGCAGCCCACACCAGCCCCTGGGATCATTACTTCCTTCCCTTCCTCCTTCACGTTCAGAGGTGGTAAGGGTCTCCCACTCTCATCACTCCCTGGACGTTTTACCACATCTTCTTGTTCTTTGAAATTGCCCATCCCTTTTTAAATAGTCCCTTCATTACCCCTCTATTTATTCTCTCTCTAATTGACCCTTTGAGTGTGCCATCAGTTTCTTGTTGGGATACTGATTGAACCATAGTATATCTTGTATCTGAATATATGCACATGAAGAAAAATGTTACCCAAATGAAACAAAAAGCCCATGAAAAAAGGATGGGAATTATATACATCAACCTCAGGGTAGTGGTTATTTCTGAGGAAGCAGGGGAAAATGGGAATTAGGACTTTTTAGCTTAGTTCTTTTTAGGACTTTTTCTTGCTTAGTTCTGAAAATAGTATTTAACTTCTAAAAAAACATGTGAAATAAATATGGAAAAGGGAAAACAAAGACTGAACATTTAAGGACCTAGACTGGTGGTCCAAAAAAAGTAGCTGAGTCTATACATATAACAAAGACAGGCTCCTATTGTTCTCATGAGATGGTGCAAATTCTATTTCTGGGTTCCTGGAGAAATCTCTTAGAAAAGTGGTCTGCTGTTACCTTAAATGTTCTAGACATCCTCTGAGTTCACATACTCGCATACTATGGCACTTTATTATTCCCTCCCTGGTTCTCAGTCATGTCGTTTGTATGGGATAGACCCCACTCCAATCTCCAGGGGTAGATCCTGATTGGCATAAACCAAACCAATTAACCTATTTCAGCTTCTTTTCCCTGAGGTGTTGTTTCAGAAATGCACACTTAGGCTGGGCACAGTGGCTCAAACCTGTAATCCTAACACTTTGGGAGGCTGAGGTTGGAGGATTGCTGGAGTCCAGGAATTCAAGACCAGTGTAGGCAACTGTATTAGTCCATTTTCATGCTGCTGATAAAGACGTACCTGAGACGGGGAAGAAAAAGAGATTTAATTGCCCTTACAGTTCCATATGATGGGGAGGCCTCAAATCATGGTGGGAGCTGAAAGACACTTCTTACATGGTGACAGCAAGAGAAAATGAAGACGAAGCAAAAGCAGAAACCCTTGATAAACCCATCAAATCTCATGAAACTTATTCACTATCACGACACTAGCATGGGAAAGACTGGCCCCCATGATTCCATTACCTCCCCCTAGGTCTCTCCCACAACACATGGGAATTCTGGGAGATACAATTCAGTTAAGATTCGAATGGGGACACAGCCAAACCATATCAGCAGCATAGCTAGAACCAGTCTGATATGGTTTGTCTGTATCTCCATCCAAATCTCATCTTGAACTGCAGTTTCCATAATCCCCACATGTCGTGGGAAGGACCTGGTGGAAGGTAATCAAATAATATGGAGGGTGGGTGGTTACCTCCATGTTGTTCTTGTGCTTGTGAGTTTTCATGAGATCTGATGGTTTCATAAGGGGGTTTCCCCCTTAGGTTTGCAGTTCTCTTGCTGCCTCCATGTGAAGAAGGATGTGTTTGCTTCCCTTTCTACCATGATTGTAAGTTTCCCGAGGCCTCCTCAGTCATACTGAAGTGTGAGTCAATGAAATCTCTTTCTTTTATAAGTACTTAGTCTTGGGTATGTCTTTATTAGCAGTGTGATAACAGACTAATACACTGTCTCTACAAAAAAATAAAAAATAAATAGCAAGGTGTGGTGGCACACACCTGTATTCACAGCTACTTGGGAGGCCGAGGTGGGAGAATCCCTTGAGCCCAGGAGCATGAGGCTGCAGTGAGCTAGGCACTCTAGCCTGTGTGACAGAGCAGGACCCTGTCTCAAAAAAAAAAAAAAAAAAAGGCAAGGAAATTCACACTTAATTAGAGTCAATACTCAATAGAAGATCTTGTAGGTGCTCCAGTAAAAGAGAGGCTTCACTCTTTTTCTGAGATTATGGAACTAAAGATATGAGGAAGATCAGATTGTTGCAGCCATCTTGAAACCATAAGAGGAGCCAGCCTGATGATGAAATACCAAAGAGGCAGAGTCAACCTAGGTCCTAGTGTTCCAGTTTGACCTAAAGTCAGGCTGTGCCTGATGCCAGCCCTAACTGAAGGTTTCAGTTATAGGGGCCTACATACTCTTTTTTGTTGTTGTTAAGTTTAGCTTGATAGCTCAACTGATACAGAGGAACACAGTGCAATGTGACTCTCAACAAATACCCTTGGGCCAACTAACATGGTAGATTTGTTGAATTAGTTTGTTGATGTTAGGCAAGAATTGTGTTTGGCTAATAGTAACATAAACATCAACAGTAACTTATATACTTAAGAGTTTATTTTCTCATGTACAATAAGCACAGAGTTTGGCAGTTCAGACTGGGGTATAGGGGATCTGCAAAGGCCTAGGCTTATCCTACCTTTTTGCTTTGCTATCCTAGACATAGATTACATGTCCGGTATTAACCTCACAGTCCAATGTAGCTATTGAACTCCAGCCATCATGTCTGTGTTTAAGGCAGAGGGAGGAAGGAAAGAGGAAGAAGAAAAGAGTGTGATTTCTAGCTAAATCAACATCCTTTAATCATTCTTCCCCAAAGGGCCACCCATTTGCTTACTATTATCTAAAATTTAATATTATAACTTTTATAATATTATATAATGTATAATATTAAATATTATAAAATTTAATATTAATACATACAAATGTATTATTTTAGATGGTGATATAGCTACATGTGGCAGACTGAATAGTGGCCACCCTAATCTATGAAAACCTGTGACTATGTTATTGTATATGGAAAAAAGACTTTGCTGATGTGATTACACTAAGGATCTTGGGATAGGGAGATTGTATTAGTCTCTTCTCACACTGCTAATAAAGACATACCTGAGACTGAGTAATTTAAAAAGAAAAAGAGGTTTAATGGACTCACAGTTCCACATGGCTGGGGAGGCCTCACAATCATGGTGGAAGGCAAAGGAGGAGCAAAGGCACATCTTACATGGTGGCAGATGAGAGAGTTCAGGGGAACTGCCCTTTATAAAACCATCAGATCTTGTGAGACTTATTCACTATCACAAGCACAGCACAAGAAAAACCCACCCCCATGATTTATTTATCTCCCACTGGGTTCCTCCCATGACATGTAGGGGTTATGAGAGCTAAAATTCAAGATGAGATTTGGATGGGGACACAGCAAAACCATATCAGAGATTGTCTTGAATTATCCATATGGGGCCATTGTAATCACAAAGATCCTTATAAAAGAGAAGAAAGAGAGTTAAAAGCAGAAGAAGGAAATAGAGATTGGACAATGAAAATAGAGGTTGGAGTGATGAGTTTTGAAAATGGAGGAAAGAGCCTCAGGCAAAGGGAAACAGGTGACCTTTAGAAGCTAGAAAAGACAAGGAAATAGAGCCTACAGAAGGTAGACTTGCCTGACTTTAGTCAGTGAAGCTGGTTTCAGACTTCTGACTTCCAGGACTGCAAGATTATAAATTTGTGGCTTTTTAAGGCCATTAAATTTGTGGTCATTTGTTACAACAGCAGCAGGAAACTAATACATTGCCCCAGATGAAGTCAATGTTCTGTCAGCAAGGAAATAAATTTTATCAATTTCTGCTGGAGTGGTAGGTAAAAAATGTCTAAAGTGATATACATTTCCCAAACCCATTGCTGCCTGGGTGTAGCAGGTTGAGAAGACAATTATCATTACATTTTACTAACCATAAAAGTATGGGTCATCTAACAGATAATTGCCTTAAGTCAATGCACTTTAATTTGGAACCATGCTTGGTAGAAAAGTCCCCACATTGTCATTTTCATCAATTCTTTAGCTCATAAGAGGCATTTTCTCTTTTTTTTTTTGTGGTAATGGTGGAGCGAGGAAGAGGAATGATAGCACCTTATATTTGCCACAGCTTTAGTTAACAAAAGGAAAAATATATATTTGCAACTAGATTTCAAGAAGCGGTTAGAGAGCTTATAGTTATATTAGAAAAGCTACCACTGAAAGTCTGATTGTCATGAATACAATCATTACAATAAGAGTATTTGGACAATTTTAATCACAGTGTAATTTTCTAATGTTGTTGATACATACTAAGCATTTTAGAGAAGTTTGCATGTTGAGTGTCAATGAAGTCATTATGAATCAGAATTCCTCCCCAGACTGGGAAGACCAGGAAGGTTTTCCTGTATCTTCTGACAGCTGAGTGGTAAGACAAAACTCGTTATAAATAAACTAAATGAAAAGAATCAAATGCCTAAAATAATAAACTATTCATTACTAAAAATAATTATAGTATGCTCAGAGAAAAATGATATTTTATTTAAAAGAGTTAAGGCAAAGTGAAAAGAAATTCTTTATTGTGGAGTTACTTTAACACTCATTAGTTTCATTTCTTGAATGATGTTTAAACAAAGTCCCTCTAGCATGGCAACAGTGCCAGATAGGGCTTAGCTTCCTAAGGAGTTCATTGAGATAAGAGGCTGCTTTTAATCAACAAGCTAAAGGAAACATATGTAGGCTGTAGGCTGAGTACATAATGTTTGGTTCCACAAGTCAACAGCCAGACAAAATAAACAAGAACCAAAGTGGTCACAGTGCAGCTCTCTGTCCACGTGCAAAACTGAGAAAAATGCTGGCTTTCAAATGAGGAGCTGCTGGCACCGTGGCAGTTTCTTAGATGGCCCTCAGGCTTGATTTTATGATTTTCTTCCCCTTAGCTTATTGTGACACCCACCCCCCACCCCGCCCCCCATAGCTTATTTTGGTATAAAATCAGCTAAATAGGACTATAGGAAAGTAGTCGTGTGTGTGTGTGTGTGTGTGTGTGTGTGTGTGTGTGTGTGTGATTTTATTTATGTAAAATAAAATTATCAATTTTAATCTTTTTTTAAGTGTAAAGTTCAGCGGCACTAAGTACATTCACATTGTTTTGCAACCATCACCACCATTCAGCTCCAGAACATCTTCATCTTTCCAAACTGAATCTCCGTATTCATTAAGCGACAACTCCACTTTTTCCCCTCTCCCTAGATCTTGGCAATCAGCATTATACTTTCTGTTTCTGTAAATTTGACTAGTCTAGGTATCTCATATAAACAGAATCATAAAATGTTTCTCCTGTTGTGTCTGGCTTATTTTATTTAGACTAATATTGTAGCATGAGTCAGAATTTCCTTCCTTTTTTGGATAAATAATATTCCTTTGTTTGGACACGCCACATTTTATTTGTCCCTTCTACTGGTGATGGACATTTGTGTTGTTTCCACCTTTTGGCTATTATGAATAATGCTGCTATGAACATTGGCATATAAAACATAGGAGCATGGTTTTTAACTATGGAAGTAACAATTCACCTGGGACATAGTCTCAAAATATGTATGACAAGAAAGTGGGAGGAGACTGTCTTAGTCTGTTTGGGCTGCTCTAACAAAATGCCATAAACTGGGTAGCTTATAAACAACAGAAATTTATTTCTCACAGTTCTGGAGGCTGAGAAGTACAAGAGCAAGTCACCAGCAGAGTTGGTATCTAGTGAGGCCCCATTTCCTGATTTGTAAATGGTATCTTCTAGCTGTGTCTTCACATGGTTAAAGAGGCAAACAAGATACCTGGCCCTTTTTTTTTTTTTAAATAAGGGTACTGATTCCATTTATGAGGGCTCTTCCCTCATTATCTAATCACCTCCCAAAGTCCCCACCACCTAACACTATCACACTGGGCATTAGGTTTTAACACACGAATTTTGAAGGGACACAAACATTCAGAGCACAGCAGAGACTCTAAGTATAGAGGCTTTGACTCAGTGCGTGTGGAGACTCCAAGGCACGCATCTGGTTACAAATCACTTCTCTTATGTATCAAGAAGGCATATGAACAATGAGATTAAAAAACTGAAACACATCAATGGGACTCTCCAGAAACAGCCTAGCCTAAGCAATGATTTCTAAGCATTTTTGTGAATGGGACCAGAGTGTGATCATCTGAAAAAGTGTTATGTTTCATCTGGAAGATATCTGAAAAGGATAAGATGCTAATGTAAGATAGTTGTAACACTGGACATTATTACTTGAAATAATGTCACAGTAGAAGCTTTTAGTACTGTCAGTGGGTACACCCTTGGAGAAGTAGAGTTGGTCAGTAGGTCTGCAACATTATCCCAAAGAGGGCAAGCTTTGGTTCTAAAAGTGGTACTGGTAATTTTTAAAAACTTTTCATTGACATGCAATATAAATACAAAAGGTACACCCCTATTGTAAATGTATGGCTCAATAAAGTTTCAGAAATGAATCTACCTGTATAACTAGCACCAAGATTAAATAAGAGAATATCAACCAACTTTCCAGAATCCCACCTCATGGCTTTCTGTCAATCATAACCTCCCCACCCAAGGTAACCACTATCCTGACCATCCAATATATGCTCTTTTGTGTCTGTCTTTTTTCACTCAACATTATGCTTGGGAGATTCAACCATATTGTTACAGACAATGGTTGTACAGACCTTGACTTACAATGGTTCTACTTATGATTTTTCCACTTTACCATGGTGCAAAAGCAACAGGCATTCAGTATGTACCTCAAGTTATGATGGAGTTACATCAGGATAAACCTGTTGTAAGTTGAAAGTGTTGTAAGTCAAAACTCCACTTTCAACTTACAATAGGTTTATTGGAATGTAACCCCATCGTAAGTCAAGATGTATCGGTATTTAGTTATATTTTGTTAATTCCTATTATTATGTAGTATTCCCTGTGTGTACTGTTTTTGGTTTTGTTTTTTAAATGTAGGCATATAACCATGTATATAACAGCAATTCGTATGTCAACATAAATTCATGGAAAAATTCCTTAAAAATATCCAGTGCCTCTAGTTTTAACTCTGTGCTCATCATGATATAAACATCTGATCTATTATTTGAGATTCTAAATGATATTACCCACCAGAAGGAAGAACCCTGGTGGATGGCCTAATAGTTTTGATACCAGTGATTCTCTTCTACAAGTTAATAAATTGAAATGTGGAATTATCAGTGTCCTATGGGTGTGTTTGACATAAATAGATTCCGTATGGTTATTATCTCAGGTGAATTGATAAAATTAAAATTTTTGAACCTTTCAAAATGTAAGTAAAAATTCTCAATGAAGCTAGGCCTGAAATGATCTGATGGCAATTGATTTGGGCTGCAGTGACCGGGACTCTATTAATCTGAAATGTAAAGACTGTCTACTCTAAATATACTTCTAACTGTGTCTGAATCTATCATTTCTTGGAGTGTAAATATCCTGAAAAAGAATGTCGGTTAAAAGCTCAGCAGAAAATAGAAGGCATCTGAGCCGGGATGTTGTATGTAATGTCATGAAACGTCTATTCGCAGAGGCTTGGGTAGGGTTAAGAAAACTAATAAGGAATGTTGAGGCACCCAGGGACCTGCAACACTGGGATGCTGCTGCTGTTCATAGGCACAAAGGGACAAGGAAAGGCAAGGATGTCCCTGGAGTCCAGAGAGGGCTGGGGCAATAGAAGGGGCGTGGACTGACAGGAGGGATGCTGGACTTGCATCACCAAGTCAAGGGGGAACTTGAGAAGGAAAAATCATTCTCACTTTTTTCTCTCCCTCTTCTCCAACCTCCTGCAGTTCCAGAGGGCAAGAGAGCCTGTTGTGTAGTCCATAGGGTCAGCCTCCCAGGACTCAAAGAAGGGCAGGGAAGAGTAGAACATGGGTCTCCAGAGAATTGGCTTGGCATACAGAGACAACCTGTGCCAAAGGATAAGTTTTGTGTAGTGTAACATCAGCCTAGGACATAGGAAAAGAATAAAAAAAGGGCATCATCATTAAAATTCTTAATTTTATATAATTTTTCTAGGACCTCACATTTTAAATTTAGCAACGTATTTTTTATGTTTCTGTTTCACTTTAGCTTTCCTTAGATTAATTGCTGCATCAGCTGTCACCTCTGTGTCCTAAATCACAACATAAATTCCTTGGCACAAGTTTCAATAATGATACAGCTTCTGGGAAAGGTGTCTTTCCTTTAGCCAAAAGCTGTGGCATCACCCACAGTCTTCTCAACAAACACAATCACGTTTTGGGTTAGAATTTGGAGCCAAGTGGAATTGCTGAGTTAATCTGATCTATTTTTCTATCAAGAAAAAAATTATATTATACATTTAAAGCATTCACTACATATATACCCATATATATACATATACACACACACACACACACACACACACACACACACACACACACACACACACACACAGTCTTGCTCTGTCATCCAAGCTGGAGTGCAGTGGCATGATCTCGGCTCACTGCAACCTCTGTCTCCCAGGTTAAGTGACTGTCCTGCCTCAGCCTCCTGAGTAGCTGGGATTACAGGTACCCGCCACCACACACCTGGCTCATTTTGTATTTTTAGTAGAGACGGGGTTTCGCCATGTTGGTCAGGCTGGTCTTGAACTCCTGACCTCACGTGATTCACCCACCTCGGCCTTCCAAATTGCTAGGATTGCAGGGGTAAGCCATCTCATCCAGCTGATATTTCTTAGATACATAATTATGATTAAGAGATTCACCCATATTGTTACAGATGGTAACCAAATATTAGAGGATAATAACCGAAGTATTATCCTCTTGGGAATCTCCTTCTTCACGTCTGTTTATTTCGCATTCTCATCTCAGGAAGTTGTGAAGATATATATTCATTCAAAAAGTGATTTGGGACTTTTCCAACATAAATACTACTGAAAATTCTATAAGGGGGTAGTAGTATCATGAAATAAACTAACAAATAAAAACAATAAGAAAATAAGAAACTTTAAAAAACGATTTAAACAAATGGAAACGAAATCTGAGCAAGTGAGTAATTTGAATGAGAGTGAGAATAATTTTAGGTGTCTTCAGGTAAGAAGTAATTTTAAAGCTATCTTAGCTTCACCCAAGAGACAATACATCATGGTGGAAAAACCACTGGACAAGGAGTCCAAAACCTGGAGCTCATCCTGGTAAACTATTTATCCTTTCTGTGCTTCAATTTCCTCACCATTAAGTTAGAATAATAGTGGAACTAATTCCTCAAAAGAGAAATTATATATCAAACTTACTGAGTTCAATACCCTTTGCCAATAATGCAAGTGTAATATATTTTAAAGACCTCCTGATTTAGTTTCCCTCATTGTTAAGCAGACCTCTTTTCCCATCCTTACCTCCATGGAGGCTTAGCCGTGTGGCTGGGTTTGGGAGGGGAAATATGCTGTAAAGGCACTGGGAAGCCCAGAGGCTCTGCTTCTGACCAGAGGAAGTCCTAGAAGGAAGTCCCAGGGGAAGGGGCAGTGAAAGAAAAGACATCTCTTCCAGGTCTGGAAGATCATGGGAGAAGGAAGACAGAGATAGGAGAGTCTCACAGTGTGGCAGATGTGTTCCCCAAAATATATGCCCTTGCTGGTCTTTGGCCCAGAAGAGTGGATATGTTAGGGCAGGGACTCCTGCTTCAGCTTATAGTTAAGGGTTAGGAAGGAGACTGCCTCCCAGGATGCCCTGGTGCCAACCTGAGACCAGCTGCATCCAAGTAAATTCAGGGGTGCAGTGTCATGATTAGGCAGAGGGAAGCCCTGAGTTTATTTACTGAGCCCACGTCATGGAATTAATGGCACATATGACTAAAATGTTAGAGGAATCTATAGCAGCAGCAGCAGCAGCAGCAGCAACTGCGAGGAGGTCAAATCAGCCAGGGAGCAATGCTGGGCCCTGTGCAAGCTGAGAGATCAAACTGTGAGTCACAGCAGCCACAGGCTTCAGTTGCCATAAGCAGAATCACCAGGGCGGACCAGTCAACCTTCTGGAGTCCAGGAAATCCAGATGGCCACTCCCCATGAGAGGCCAGCATGCTCAAGGATGCCATGTGGACAGCTGGATCCAGCAACCCAGCCGCTGTCACGCAATCACAGAAGCCACCATTGCCACCTTTCTTCCCAGCTACTAGCTTGAGAATGGAGACAAATCTGAGAGACTGAGTCTTAACAAACTAAACAAATTGAGAATTAATCTAAATAGATTCCTTTAGCTATTACGTCAGACTAATTTTATCAGGTTGGCTTCTTTTTAGATTAAAAAAATGTTTTTGTTACCAAGCAGAAAAGGTGAAATCATACACACAAAACAAGATGAAACACAAGTAGTAGTAGTGATAATACATTTCCAATGGAATCATAAATATATTCACACTACACTCATAACTTTGTATTAGTCCATGGAATACTGGAATACTTAACTCTTTTGAATAAATGGATGAATGAAGCTCATAAAAATAATAAACATTTTAGAATGGGCAAATACTACTGTAAAGAATTTATAAACAAGGTGATGGTGGACAGAATCTCTGATACAGTCAGCACCTTTGTACTTGCTGTTTCTCCTTCTTCTTCCTCCCCTTCCTCTTCCCATTCCCCTTCTTCTTTGACAGGGTCTTGCTCTGTTCCCCAAGCTGGAGTGCAGTAGTGGCATGATCATAGCACACTGCAGCCTGGACCTCCCAGGGTTAAGTGATTGTCTCACTTAGCCCCCTGAGTAGCTGGGACTACAGGCATGTGCCACCCTACCAGGCTAACTTTTAAATTTTTGTAGAGATAGAGTCCCACTATGTTGCTCAGGCTGGTCGCGATGTCCTGGGCTCAAATGATCCTCCCATCTTGCTCTCCCAAAGTGTTGGGATTACAGGCATGAACCACTGCACCTGGCCTGTTTCTCCTTCTTAGAATGCTCTCCCCCCACATGACTGCTTGCTTGGTTCTTTAATTTTCTCAGGTCTTCATTTAAAAATAATCTTCTAAGGGAGGGTGTTTCTCTTCACTATCTAATATTCCAACCCCTTGAAAACTTTCTATCTCCGTCTTCTTCTCGTTTCTTATACTTATGTGAATATAATTTACATTTTTAAATTTATTTGTGCTTAGGATAAGTAATGCTAGCAGTTCTGACAAATAATTCCCAAATGTGAGTGGCCTAACATGAGCAATGGTTATCTCTTATTCATGTAACAAGTCTAGGGGCAACTGAAGCTATTCTCTTGGGTAGTAGCTCTTTTCCAAGTGGAACTCAGAAAGCCAGACTTCCACGTTTCAATGCTGTTATCTTTCAAAATGTGGCCTTCATGGTCTCTAGGGAAGGGAAAAGGAGACAGAGAAGGCACGGTATGTAATTCACCATCTCAGCACATATGTGACCCATATTCTGCTCTCATTTCATTGGATGGAATTAGTCACATTGCCATTTAACCACAGGAAGGCTGAGAAATATATAGAAGCAAATGGTTATTGGTAAAAACAAATTTATTGCCTTCTGGTCACCAAATATCCATTTTAGGCAGAGAAATGAGTGAAGTCTCTGAGTGTGGGTGAGACATGTGACTTGCTTCTACCTAACGGAATATGGCAAATATATATGATGTATAAATTTACATCTATATCTAGATATAGATATATGATAAGATGTCATCGTCCCTTAATTAGGTTATGTTATATAAGGCTCTGTCTGACAAAGAATGGAAAGATAGGTTCTCCTGCTTGCCTTGAAGAAACAAATGGCTATTAGTTCTAGAGTCACAAGGAAATGTATTAAACTTCTCAATGGTAACCTTGAAGCTATCTGGCTATACCCTCAAATCTGATCTTCTCCCCACCCCAGTTTTACTGGGTCTTTGTCTCTCAAAGCCTTTATAAATCCTATCTGTTACTGTTGAGATCTAAAAGCAGTTAGCGTTTCTATGTCTGCAAAGACACAAACTCCTAGGCTGTCTATATTCTCTTTTTCCATATTATTTTCCCTATATCCTTTTTCTATATCTCTTTTCAAACATTTCTCTTTTTTTCTAACATTTGAAAACTGGCTACTTCTTCTCAAAGTCATCCTGTTTTGTGAAACCTTGCAATGGATAGTTTTCGTTACTGTTTCTTTTCAATCACTTGCCTTACAGCTACTGACTCAGTGGGCACAAGATAAGCTTTAAGTTATCACAATAACATTTTACCCATTGTTTTGCCACTACATATTATCATCACCTTTCTAGCTTCCAACATTAGTTTCCCTGATGCTTGCTATTGAACTCCTGAACAACGTATTTTAAGTTTTCAATACCAATTTCCATTATAGTCAGGATCATTAATACTGGCTGCTGTAACAAATAACTCCCACATCTAAGTAGCTTAATACTTTCTTTCTTGCTTACATCACAGGTCCCCATCAAATGATGGCTCAGGGATTCAAGCTTCTTCCTTTTGTGATGTTACCTTTCCAAAGCATGGCCTCTGTGGTTTCCAATGAAAGTAAAGAGAATGAGAGAAGTCATACTATATTCTTAATCTTCACAGCCACAAGTAACACCCATCACAACTGGTTAAATTCTGGATGGAAAATTTAGGAGAGCATATGGATTTTGTAAGCACTGACACTCTGTCACATGTTGCTTATTATTTGACCTCTGCTTCCCTATCCCACTAGAATATCAACATCACAAGGGCAGAGATTTTTGTCTATTCCATACACCTCTGCATCCTCAACAGTTAGAAGAGAGCCTGGCTCATTAGTAAGTGGTTATTATTTACTTAATGAATATGAAATGGAGAACCCAGGCATTCTCACCATTGGCAATGAGTGAGAATTAGAAGACAGAAAGGATACTGAGCAACCAAAATAGATATCACAAAATTTACGCACTAAGATCATGCCCATTATCCACTGAATCTTCTCCCTCCCACAAGCCATTTTAGACAAAGTTCTAATGAGAATATTTATTTAGTTTATCAATTCCATACAAAACCATAAGCAGGAAATTAGAATGAGATAAGAAAGATTATCAAGAAAGAAAAAAAAATGAGTGGTGATAGAAAAAAATGTGAGGTTCTAGAGAAAAAGTTACTTTTAAAGTGTAACAATAAAAAACCCAGTAGTAGCCTGAGGTCATTTAGAGTAGGGGCAAGACCACTTATACATACAAGCTTCTAAGAGTGTCACTGAATTAGAGCATGATAAGTAAATCATAGCCGTTATAAAAATAATGAGTCAATTACATTTAGTATATTTTCTTTAAAAAGGCAGAGAAGTTTTAATACATCTAAGAATATATTTTGGCATTTAGATAGGTATCCTTTGGTCATTCCTCAAATTCCCTAGTTGTAACTATTAATTCATTCTCTTAGGATGGTTGACAGATAAAATACTACAAAAATGACCATCTCAAGGCAATACTGTGTTTAAGTTAGTCATCTCTTCAATTTGAAGCTCCCACTTTTTTTCTTTGAGATGGAGTCTCACTCTGCTGCCCAGGCTGGAGTGCAGTGGTGCAATCTTGGCTCACTGCAACCTCTGCCTCCCAGGTTCAAGTGATTCTCCTGCCTCAGCCTCCAGAGTAACTGGAATTACAGGCATCCACCACCACTCCTGGCTAATTTTGTATTTTTAGTAGAGACTGGGTTCTATCACGTTGACCAGGCTGGTCTTGAACTCCTGACCTCAAGCTGTCCACCTGCTTTGGCTTCCCAAAGTGCTGGGATTGCAGGTGTGAGCTGTGGGGCCTGGCCTGGAAGCCCTTGCTCTTTTTTTTTTTTTTTTCCCCCTGAGACAGAGTTTCACTCAGTTGCCTAGACTAGACTTCAGTGGTGTGATCTCAGCTCACTGCAACCTCTGCCTCCTGGGTTCAAGTGATTCTCCTGCCTCAGCCTCCTGAGTAGCTGGGATTACAGGTGCATGCCACCATGTCTGGCTAATTTTTTGTATTTTTAGTAGAGACCGGGTTTCACCATATTGGCCAGGCTGGTCTTGAACTCCTAACCTCGAGCGATCCACGCGCCTTGGCCTCCCGATGTGTTGGGATTACAAGCATGAGCCACTGTGCCCAGCTAGCTCCCGCTCTTTGAATACTACACAGATTAGGTCATATCCAGAGAATCAGGTTCAACTGAGGACAGATTCAGGTTCTGTGAGGATAAATTCAGGTTCTTCAGATTATACAATTCAGGACACTGGTTAAGAAAAAAATACACATTATAAATACAAAAAGAGGTACCGAAAAGGATATATAACCAGAATAAAAAAAATCACAATTTATACATTTAAAAAACCTTACAAGGCCAGGCACGGTGGCTCACGCCTGTAATCCTAGCACTTTGGGAAGCCGAAGCGGGTGAATAGCTTGAGGTCAGGAGTTCGAGACCAGCCTGGCCAACATGGTAGAACCCAGTCTCTACTAAAAATACAAAAATTAGCCAGATGTGATAGTGGGTGCCTGTAATCCCAGCTACTCTGGAGGCTGAGGCAGGAGAATCCCTTGAACCTGGGAGGCGGAGGTTGCAGTGAGCTGAGGTTGCGCCACTGCACTCCAGCCTGAGCGACAGAGAGACACACCATCTCAAAAAAAAAAAAAAAAAAAAAAAAAAAAAAGAAAATAAAAAAAAATCGTAAAAATATTAGACCACCAAATGCCATGATTTTTAAATTAGTTAACTGCCTGACAAACCTCTGTGATATGTTTTTCCTATGTATTTTGGCTTTATACTCTTTGATTTATTCTCTATATGAGAATGATTTTGTGACATTATGTTCCATAGAGTTAATAGATATTCCAGTCTTTTCACTAGTAAAATTGATTAAAATTTGTTTTTATTATTGATAGTTTAGAAGAGTTTCTTTTGAGTCCACAACACATTATTGGGAAAGTAACATATTTTTAGAATTGTTTTCAAATTTGGGAAAATCGCTATCAAATTTCTTTCACATATAAACAATAAGATGTGGGAGGGTTTCCCACATTCTACTTCTAAATCCATACATTTCAAATATCATTTATCTCATTACACATATGCTTCTGTGCTGGGTGCTGAAGTATGCAGTCATTAATACTTGGTGGTATAATTTCTGTCTCTTTACCTTTGTGTCACAACACTAAAGGGCCCAAGTGACTGTAAGTCTTTGCACAGTCAAAATAGATGTCACTGTTACAATGAGCTTTAATACCCATAGACCACATAAATGTATTCCACATATCTAACTCAACTTCCCCTTAGCCAGATTCAAAAACGTCCACAATCACTCCAGTTCTTTTAGACACAAGGGGAATTAGGACAACAGGGAAGTTAGAATGAAAAGAGAGAGCAGTCTTGTCTTAGTTCAAACTGCAATAACAAAGCATCCTAGACTGAGTGGCATATGAACAACAGAAATTTATTTTTCATTATTCTTGAGGCCAGAAGAATGAAATCAGGGTGCCAGTGTGGTTGTGATGTGGGGTAGGCCCTCTTTCAGTTGCAGACTGCCATCTTTTCTTTGTATCCTGAAGAAACAGAAAGAAGGTGAGAGAGCTCTCTTGGGTTTCTTTTATAAGGGCACTTATTCCATCACCTCCCAAAGGCCCCACCTCCTAATACCATCATATTAGGGGCTAGAATGTCAACATTTGAATTTGGGGGAGCACAACTATTCAGCCATTGTAAATCTCTTGAGATTAAAATATCTTACTTTGGAAGCTTTTACAAAAATATAAGATCACACAAACATGTTTCTTAGGCTCCTCCTGTGTCGTTGGAAGAGGGCTGGAGTTTAAGTTTCTTGGAATCTGCCTTTGGGTTTAGCTTTGGCCATATGCTTCGGAAGGAGCATTCACAAACCTGAGCGCATCCATAGAAAGGAAGTAATCTAGGATCATGAAGGGTCAGGACACATTGCCATATGACAAGCAGTTATGGGTCATACAAAGATCTTGGAAAAGAGAAAATTCAAGTAGTTCACAAGTTTGTCTTTAGTGCTTGGAGTCCTGTTAGGTGGAAGAGGTATTTAAACTCAATATAAGGGAACACTTCCTAACGTCAGGCTAGTTTCAATGCAGAATTGGCCAGCTTGTGTAGTATTGAGTTCTCTTTGAGGGAATGGTTCCAGGAGAGGATAAGTGAGACCCAGTCAGGGATCCTGTGAAGAGGAGTGGTGGTGATGACCGATGGGGAGTGCAGTGTGAAAGAAGCTACCTAATCTTTACACAGCTTTGCAAGTCTGAGATTTTTAGGATGACTTTGCTATTAAGGTTATTTGATGCCCTAGTCTCGGTTTTATTGGTTGATATGTAGAAACTTTTAAAGGTAGTTGGGGCTGCTTTTAAAGTGAGAGAAAATTGTTTTTTAAAACCTAGGGCAGCAATGGTGATTCACTTTACCTGTATTCATTTTTAGGCTTCTTTCTTTTCTTCTTCCTCCTCCTCTTCCTCTCCCTACAGAGTGATGGGGTCTTGCTCTGTTTTCAAGCTGGAGTGTAGTGGTGCAATCACAGTTCATTGCAGTCTTGAAATCCTGGGTTGAACTCCTGCCTCAGCCTCCAGAGTAACTGGGATTACAGGTTCAGGCCACCATGCTTGGCTAGTTTTATTTTTATATTATTTTATTTTTAAAAAATTTATTATACTTTAAGTTCTGGGATACATGTGCAGAACGTGCAGGTTTGTTACATAGGTATATGCGTGCCATGGTGGTTTGCTGCACTCATCAACCTGTCATCTACATTAGGTATTTCTCCTAATGTTATCCCTCCTTTAGTCCCTCCCCCGACCAACAGGCACTGGTGTGTGATGTTCACCTTCCTGTGTCCATGTGTTCTCACCGTTCAACTCCCACTTATGAGTGAGAACACGTGGTGTTTAGTTTTCTGTTCCTGTGTTAGTGGGGTCTCACTAAGTTGCCCAGACTGGTTTTAACTCCTGGCTTCAAGAGCTCCTCCTGCCTCAGGCATAATTACAGGTGTGAGCCGCTGCACCTGGTCCATTTTTAATAGAATGTAACATAGTAGTTAATCAATACAGGAAGCTAAGGATTGCAGATGTGGGGTTGCTGGATTTGAGCAAGTTGTGAAGGAGAACATCATGTGGGAACCACTAGGATCCTTGTTCTTCCAGCAGGAACTGGAATTGGACCTTATGTGGGGTGGGTTCATTGATTCTGTGGAGGAGATTCCTAACAGTGATGCCTGGGCTGATAGATCCAGGGACTAAGGAGTCAGGGCTCCTTTGTGGCATGTGACAAAACACAGTTGAATCTGACTTGAAATAAAAGGGAGAGGATTCATTGGCTTCAAGGATAGAGTTCACTGCAGACACATTTATCTGCTGAGGTTCCTGAGAGGGTAAGACATCACCTTCTCACCCTCAGCTTTTTTTCTCTCAAAGTTGGCTTCATTGGCATGCACCGTTGGTCCTCGTTACTGTGGGCTTATGCCCTTCCGATTTAGTTATGCTAGTTTAAAGGGCGTATTTTTTCTGCAATAAGGCATCCAAAGCCACGGATCGAGTTCCTGGACCAACGTGCCCATCCCAGAACCGATCACTGCGGTCCAGAAGATGACTAGCTAGTTCTTGGGGATGAGGTGGGAGGTGTCAGTACCCTGGAACCACAAAGACTCATTGTGGGCGAGGGGGAAGGGCAGTTCCCATAGGAATAATGAACCACTGTTACCAGAAAAGGCAGAGAGACGGATAATATTGAGCACACATACTCAAAAGTCCCAAAGGAATGGATATCCATTATTTGGGAACTTCATATGGATATAAACTGTAAAATTGAATAAATCTTCCTCATATCTGGATAGATGCAAGCGGAGGGACACAATATCTTTACATTTCAGCATTTTTACTTTTTCTCCTAAGTGGGACTGAGTTGATGAAGATGCTATGGAAGTAAAAGAAAGCCGAAAATTAATACAGTAATTTTTAATTTTAGTGCCCTCTTTAGGCAAAGTATCCCGGGAACGCTTTCAATAATCCATTTTTCATCGTGACCACACCCTGTGTGTGCAACATAAGTATTACCGTCTTGCCCTTGCAGTTGGGGAAACCGAGGCATGACACTCCCCCATTCAGCTTTCTGGTGGGGTTTAGGAACAGCCCTATCTGCATGACCTCAGTGGGTCTCCTCCGTCCTCCGCGACGACTCTAGGAATCCAGTCCTTCGGCTTCGCAGAAAGAGAGCAGCTCAGGCTCCGCCGCAGCCTCGGGACTCGTTCTCCGCCCAGCTGCACCCGCCCCGTTCTTCCGCACCTTCCTCAGGGAGGTCCCGTTGGCCAAGGTCTGGCTGTCCCTCCTGTCCTCTGCTCCCGCCTCCCTTCCGCCGGTCCCCGAAGTGCCGGCAGCTCCCAGCCCAGCGTCCCGCAGGGCGGTGTGGGCAGATGCCGCCGAAGCGTCCAGCGGGAGGGGCGCCCGCGGGACTGGAGGTGAGGGGGCCGGGCCCTTCGCTCTCTGCGGACTGGGACGCCGCGGCTGGAGCGGGCGCCGAGCACCCGGGCGGGAGGAAGGTGGCGGGCGGCCGGGAGCGGCGAGAGGGTGGCGACGCGGGCGGGCCGGCGCCTGGAGAGCGAGCAGAGGGCAACCGGGGCGCTGCGGGGCCGCTCGGGGCTGCGCCGCGCTCGGCCGCAAACCTCCGGCGGCGCAGGATCCCCGGCGCCCTTCCGAGCGCGGGCGGGAGCCATGGTTTCGCGCGTCCCCGCTGCCGCTGCTGACTCGACACAATCCGCGGGTCGCGCGGGGGCCGCAGCGTAACCCGGGGGTGGGCGGCGGCGCGGAGCCGCCTAGGGAGCTCCGGGTGTCGCTGCGAGCTAGGAGGATGCCAGCACAAAGGCGAGCCGAGACTCAGCTCGCGGCGGAGGGCGGCGGGAAGAGCCGCTGAGGGGCGCGCCGGACGCGCTCGCCCCTGCGCCGCGTTTCTCCGGGCGCTTCTCGCGCCTCGGCGTCGAGGACTGCAGCGCGGAGACTCTCGGCTCCGTGTGTGGCAGCGGCCGCCGCAGCCGGGAGCTGCATGCGACGCGCGGCGGCGCCCCCTTTCTTTCTCAGCGGGCGCGCACGGACCGGCCGGAGGGCGCCGGGGCCGCGGGTTCGGGCGGCTGCGGGGGCGCCCTCCCGCCCCGCGGCCCGGTCCCCACCCGCAGCCCGCGGCGACGGGCGCAGAGCCCAGGTGAGCGCGCGGCCCTCGCCGCAGGTAGCGGACGGCGGGAGGTGGCTTTTGTTTTCCTCCCTCGCGCCGCGGCGCGGTCATTCATTTGACATTTCGGTTTCCGCTGCCCAGAAACGCGGGCGAGAGGAACCAGGACGTGTTTGATGGTTTGGTTGTCCCGGGAAACTGGGACTTTGGGGTCTATTTGAGCATCACTTGAGGGAGAGGACGCTTCATTTCCTTTTAGGTTGGGAATGTGCCGCGAACATCCTCTGCTGGAGCTTGGGGCCTGGAGGAAACCGGGGCTGCAGATTTAGACGTAGACGTTTCCGAGGACGCGCGACTGCAGAGGTCTGGCTCTCTCATGCCTTGTCTTCTCTATTAGCAGCGCTCGGGTGCTTTTCGTTTATTATTATTATTAATTTAGAGAACATCTTTACAGGCACATTTGTTTCTTTTAGAGTTGGAAGTCTTTAGAGTCAGTACAGAGAGCTCACAATTAGAGTTACAAGGGTTCAATCGATATTAAACTTCACGAAGGAAAACATTTGTGATCATTACAGTTAGAGGTGGACGGCATGCAAACTTCGGGGGCCTTTAGCCTTTCGTGGATACGATTTCTGCTTTCACTGTCCTAGACTCACACAAACTCTGTTTTCCTATGCATACCTTTGTCAAAGTGTGAAACTTGTCTTTTTTGGAGTAGTGTTCTATAGTTTGTCATTTAGAAGAAGAATATTTCAGTGTAATTAGTAGAGTCCTCCTTGTGTTTGTCTCATACATATTTTCTTTTTACTATATCTCCTGTTCCCTCAAGGGTTCATTTCTTCTGTTGCCTAGAGAGAGCTTTTTTCTCTCTCTCTCTTCCCAACAGATGGCTGTATGTTCCAAGAGATTATCTTTAAAATGACACACACATTACCTACAAAGAAAGAAAGATCAGTTATTAACTTTATCTTTGGAGTTATTAAAACAGAAGGCCTAATCTGGGTGGGGATATTATTAATGGCGTGAAAATCTGGAGTTTGCTAATCTGTTTGGTCATCAGAAGATTCCTGCAGGGATTGTTTATATAGAGTGGGAGACAGATGGCAACCCTAGCAGACTAGAGAAGCCAGGCATAAAGAGTCATTGTATTCTTCAGAAATTATCCACTTCACTATTAGAGGTGGGGTAGGGTGTGGTGGAGGGTGGCAAAGACATAATTTTGATCTCCTAAAGGAGACATTATAAAATTACCATCCAGCAGTCTAACCAGCTTTAATTTTTTTTTTTTTGAACACTGAAAACGTCCTGATGGAGCTATTTGTTTTGATTGTTTCATTGGCACATTTTGGCTTCGATGTGGTTATGTGAAGCAGTTTGTTAACAAAAATGTCTTTGAATTTAAAAATAATCGTGCTGCTTCTGAAAGAAAATCAATTGCACCTTTCTTAGCTCTTTTATACTGTCTCCTGGCTGGAAAGACTTTAGTCTGCTTTAGTTTGAATTCCGTTTCCTTCACCATCTCCATGGCAGGTGGTTTCCTAATCCCTAGCATTTGGCCGCAGACTCTGAGGTTTGGGCAGTACTGTACTTCTATGATGATTTCCCAGCCTCAGACATTTGCTTCACCATCGCCTCTATCACGGTATTGGGCAACATTTGGCAATGAATCTTTATGAATGACTGTGGTGTCGGTAAAGAAATAAAAATCATTCTGAACATTTGAAATAAACCAGCTGGAGCTTTTCTCTGCCTACCACTGTTGTGGATTATCTGTGTGCTGTAGATTGCAACTAGATCACAAAACTTGTTTTCCCTCTTTATGAATGTGAAGGAAAATATTCCAGTAAATTAACATTTGCCAGCCACAGGACTAAATTTCATGAAGAATATGAGCAATGTGTGACCCCTCTGAACAGGAGGCAAGAAATAAAAGTAAGCATTGGTTCCGTTTCACTTGGGCAATGTGATCTTGGGTGAAAAACATATTTTCTTACTCTTTTAAAAGGCTTTTGCAACACCGATTTCAGCCAAAGGCAAAGAAACCAAAGTTGTTACCTGTAGTTGCAGACAGATGCTATGGCGTTTTCTCCTATATAAATGTGTTTTGCAGCAGAGGTGGCTTTTGAGATCTTCCCAGTTTTAATGTGCCCAGGAATCAATGAAATGATCTTGCATTCAAAATGCTTGTTAAATCCGTATCGTTGGTGTCTGTGTAACCTCTAACCAGGTGGCTCTGTTGTGAAGTGTTCCTTTAAGAGAAACCAGAGGCTCCTCGCTTGGGGCTTGCTGTGGGCCTGGCCTGGATCCACATTCTTGTGCTGACTGCTTTCTTGGGAAAAACGAACCAGTTTTGCTCAGTGTGTTGGATAGGGAATGGCAGCATTGGGTGAAAACCTTTCCAGCTCTGTTATCAAAAGCCAGGCCTGGCCTGAAAGAGAGAGGACTGTTTGAAGTTTGATTAATTTAACAGAGGCAGAAGTTGCTTCATTACACACAGGATATCTTTTGTATCAGGATATGAATGAGAGATTAGAAAGGTGACCAGATGCCCTGCTTTGCCTGTGACAGTGCCAGTGTATTCCTGTTGATTTATCTTAATTATCAAAAGTGCCCCTTTTCACATGTGAAAGTGCCCTGGTTTGGGTGATAAGTTAATTATCTGGTTACCCTAGGTATTAAGGAATCCTGATTTTTTTTTTCATCACCATGCTTCCGAAACCAGATGTTGAGTCTTGCTTTATTTCAGTCTTTTATTTATTAAATGCAAAGATAGAAAATCAGAAAAATTTAAATTTGAAAAATACATGAGAAAAAATGAAATAGGAAGATAGGAGAATGAGATAATTGCTTGTCATCTATTTACACACATAGTGAATAAAATAGTTATGTTCTTAAGTTATTAAGTGTCTGCCATGGCTGTAAGCCCATATTATTATTGGCTTCAAGCACAATATGAATTAGCACCTGTCCATATATCTAGGGCTGACACTAATTGGGACAACTCCTGTAATTTAGGAGAGCAGTTTCTACAAAACCTGTTTGCAGACCCAATGGTTACCATGGCTCTTACAGGTAGAAATGCAAGTTTCAAGATCTAGTGTCTGGTCCAGATCTTGCATATTTACTGAAATTCCAGAACACAAGTGTTGTTGTGAAGATTTGACTCCACATTCTCTTAGTTTCCAAGCTCTCCGGGCCATGAGGATAATAGGAGGGCTTTTGTTTTCTGTACTCTCTTGTGTCTCCAGTGTTTGGTTTGGGTCTCAGCTTTTCATACAGAGGAGTTGCAGAGAAGGAGAAGTGGTGTGTCTATTCACCACATGAAAATTCTCATGAGAGGTCTGAGATTGTGCAGGTGACCTGGTAAGAGTTTGGGTTCTTTACCAAAGTTAGATATATGAAGCTTGTGGCACTTGATTCTGCAATAGTTGCTATGCTCTTTTGCCAAAGCATTGTGTGTTTGTAACACAGCTCACTTTCTGTGTTATAATATTCTATATATATTGAGACAGGGTCTCACTATGTTGCCCAGACTGGATTGCAGTGGTGCAATCTTGGCTTACTGCATCTTCTGCCTCCCTGGTTCAAGTGATTTTCGTGCCTCAGCCTCCCAAGTAGCTGGGATTACAGGTGTGTGCCTCTACTGTCCAGCTAATTTTTGTATTTTTAGTAGAGATGGGGTTTCACGATGTTGACCAGGCTGGTCTTGAACTTCTGACCTCAAATGATCCACTTTCTTCAGCCTCCCAAAGTGCTGGGATTACAGACATGAGCCACTGCACCAGACCTATGTATCTTTTTTATAAGTAGAATGACTATGTAATTTAAAAAATCTAGACAAGGACACTTTTGAGAGTAAAATATGGTACAAACTGTAAGGGGCATTAGATCAACAAGTATAAACTAAGACTGTGCTAGAAACACTAGGATTTATGGCCATTCTAACTATGACCCAAGTCATAAGCTTTTATATGAACTATATCCATATGATGGAAAAATGTCTTTAGCTTCTTCTAGGCTTGTTTGACATATATGTTTGTGTGTACAATGTATGTATACTGTCTACATAAGCATAGATTATATATCAATGCATTGTACAATCAGTGCATTGTAGGTTGGAAATAAACCACTTAAGAAGTCCCAGTAATTGGAAATTTATGGCCTTCCTTATCTCTTTCACTGGTTGACTTCTTAACTAAACTCTTTGGTTCTGTCCTCTCCAAACTTTAAATCATCGCCTGACCTTGTCTAGTTTTAATACCATTCTGTTGATATAATTATTTTGTTTAAAAACCTTTGATGACTTAATCATTTTCTTTTTAATTCTCAAAGTGAGATCCATAGTCAGTTTGGTGGTTATAAGGGGAAAGCAAAGAAAAAATTTAGCTCATCCATCCATTCATTTATTTGTTCATTCAGCTAGTATGTATTGAGTTCCTTCCGTGGGTTGGTCTTTGACCTAGGTTCTGGGACTATATCAATGAATAAAACCAAAATCCCTGTCTTTGTGGAGTTTTCATTCTGTTGGGGGCAGGCAGGTGGGAGGTGGGAGACAGATAATAAACCAAATAGCTAAATTATATATGATACTGGAAGGAGATGAGAGCTTTGGAAGAAAGAGAAAGTAGGATAGTATAAGTGTGGTTGAGTAGGCTTCCTGGAGAAAGAGACTTTAAGCAAAGAGTTAAAAGGAGGTAAGAGAAATTACTTAATATAGATTCCTGAGGGATAGAGTTGCAGGCAGGGAGGATGGCCAGTGCAAAGACCCCGAGAAAGGAATGTGTTTGGATATGTTCAAAGATTTGCAAGATCAGCATGAGCGGGTGGAGCGATGAGGGGGGAGTCAGAAATGAGACCAGAAGGGTGGTGTGGGTGTTGCATAGCATGTGGGGCCTTGAGATAGGCCATTTAATTATGATTTCAGCAGACATCCCCTTATGTTCTTAAAACTTACTGTAATATTTAAGATTGTGTTTGTGCTGCAGAGACTGTACTGGTGAGTGTGTATAGCTTACATTTTGTTAATGGTTCACTTCATGTTCATTAATATAATTTTTATATCATTTACTTATTTTTTATTTGTTAAAATAGTATTTTTTTGTTTTTACTGTTCTTAAATTGCATTCCCATTTCATAAAATTAGATAAGTGGTTCAAAAGTAGTTCATTGAAGTGTAAAAATAGTGATGAAAATAGAACTGTAAATGCTACATTTCAGAATGCTATAAACATGCTTAGAGAACTGAATCCCACTGCATGTGAATTGGGAATATATATGTGTAGAGACAAGGGAATCTGTGAGAATGACAATTTCAGAACAGTAGCTGAAATTGAAAAATACAAATGGAAATATGACAATGACTGCCTCAAAACTGTTTTATATTGTACTTGCTATCCCCATTAGGACCAAATGAATCTGTAATCATGGCCTGTTATGAAACTGTCCAATAATGGCATGAAGCCTTGGATGTTTTTGTGTCATTTTCAAACAAAGCACAGTGGCTTCTCTGTTATACTATTGAAGTTTTCTAGGACAAGCACACAATAATGTGTTCCTTTATAAAATTAATGTATTATATGACCAAAGGTAGGTTAAAGATTATAATTCTATTAGCATCATTAAAGGATCCTTGTAGCAAAAATAGGAATGAGTCATATTATTGAAGAGACACTTGGAAAATCAGCCAGAAAGTTAAAGACAAACATTATCCTTAGAGAGAAACCAGAAGTTATTGACAAAACTCCTTTGTTAAATGACATGGTTGGCTGTTGCATAATATCAGTGGAGTGGAGTGTGGAAGAGCGATTACTATCAAGTGCATGCTAGCAGCTATTTCACTTTATGGTAGGACGAAACCAGCAATGTCATGCAGAGAATGAATCAGCTTTTGGCATTTGTTCAGAGATGAGTGCTTGGTGATACTTTTGTTCATTTATCACTGAAAACTCGTGCTATACGAAGAGTTTTTTTGTTGTTGTTGTTTTATTGGTTAACCATTATTCATGAGATTGGAAACATTGCTCAGGGGACAGAACTGACAGGGTACTGAGCTCAGGTACAGATAAGGTGATGGCTTCATGAAGAAAAGAAGTTGTGCTTAGAAAGAAGCCAATCTATGTGCTACCCACTTCATGGAGAAGATGTAGTGCCTTCTGATCTTGAGGAAATGCAAAAAGAAACAGTGGAAACTATGGATTCAACCAAACTATGGCCCCTGAGTCTATAGTTTGCTGTGCAAAGTGATGGGCAGTGAGTGTAAGACTGCTTCCCCAAGCTGACATATGCTAGGTGCATAGTGGAAAGGTGCTTGTGTAATATTTTATGTGTGGAGAAAGATATCTGTGGAGCAAGAAAAATGTTTCCTTATGACACTGATTAGAAATGATTTCTGTTATATCAAGTGGCATACCTAAGTTGTATGCTTAGCCTGTAGTGAACCATGGCAAGGACAGAGAGGGAAGGTAGAATTATTAACGACAAAAAAATGCCACAATCTTAGACTATGAATTTTTTTAATAGAGAGTTGGAAGTCCACATTGACTGTAAATTAAGGAAGTGATATTTTCCATAATGGACAGCCCTTCATATAATAAGCATAGTATCTCTCAGTGACCTGCTAGAAGAATAAGAGCTCAAAGTAATAGAACTTAGACCCAGTAAGTTTTGATGGGGAGTGGATATAAGTATGTATTTGATATTTGAGAGCATGTAAAGAACCATGGCGGGAGGAACCCAGACTTTTAGGATTTTGCATTAAGATACTGGGTGGCAAGGAGAAGAGGCCGAAGGAGGTAGAGAAAACTGTCAGATTTCTCTGACAGTTGGACATGACCTTTCTTTCTTTTTTTCTTTCTTTTTTTTTTTTTTGAGATGGAGTCTTGCTCTATTGCCAAACTAGAGTGCAGTGGTGTAGTCTCAGCTCACTGCAACATCTGCCGTCCAGGTTCAAGTGATTCCCCTGCCTCAGCCTCTCAAGTAGCTGGGACTACAGGTATGCACCACCACGCCTGGATAATTTTTTGTATTTTAGTAGAGACGGGGTTTCACCATGTTGGCCAGGAAGGTCTTGATCTCCTGACCTCGTGATCCATCTGCCTCAGCCTCCCAAAGTGCTGGGATTGCAGGCGTGAACCACTGTATCCGGCTGGACATGACCTTTCTTGTGTTTTTGCCTTAGGCTTCATGTCATACAAATGGACTTGATACTCAAAGGTTTTCAGGATATGATTTATATTGCCATTGGCCTAATCTAGAAAAAAATGATTTCTCGTTGTCTTATAGTGGTCTTGGATTCTTTCCACATAGGCCCCCACCTCTTCCTCCCTCCATTTTTTCTTCTCTCCTTCTCTTTCTCCTTCTCATCTTTTGTTCTCTCCTTCTTTAAGCCATTGAGTTGGCATCTCTAATCTAGATGAGCCAGAAGGGCTCATCCTGTATCACTGTTATCTAGGCAGATATATGTGCTATTCAGGGAATAAGGGAAAGGAACCTCTAGGGAAGGGAAGTTCTGTACCTTGCTCAACTAACTAATCCTAATGTTTGGTATCCAGCTATAGCATGCATTTAAATGTAAACTCTCATTCTTCAATAAAGATGCATTTCCTTTTTTCCTCTCTTCGGACTTTTAATAAAGATGGAATCATTGTCCTTTGTTTAATAAGTCTCCTATTGTGATGGCCATTATTTAATGCTAGGACAAAAGTCATTCATGCATTATTTATAGACCCTTATATGCCAGGCTCTATTGCTAAGTGATGGGTATAAAAGAGGTGAATAATCAGACATGGCTCTGTCTGCCCAGATAAAACAGAATATAGTGGAAAACAGACAACCAGATATGAATAAATAAATAAGTATATAATTGCAAAGTAAATGTGGCAAAAATCTTCATGTTTGTTAAATCTGGGTGTTGGTATATATGGTATACCTCAGTAATATGCTTAGCCCACAGTGACTCATGGCAAGGACAAAGAAGGAAGGGAAAATAATTAACAAGTAAAACAATGTGCCATGATCTTAGACTGTGAAATTTTTTATTAGTTAGAAGTCCACACTGACTGTAAATTAAGGAAATAATATTTGGTATATGGACTGCTGTTATATTAACTTCTTACTATGGACTTCTAAACGTATATTTTAAATATTTCATAAGCACCAAATGAAAGAACATAGTTGGAAGTATGATGAGTGATTTGTCGAGGTGGGCTTTGGCAGAGAATGTTGTGTAACTGAGACTTCCTTTAGATGAAGTGATCAGGGAAAACCTGAAGTGTAATTCATCACTTGCGTATATAAGAGGGACGGGATAATTGGGAAAGGGATCAGAGAAGAGTCACAAAGATGACTGATGGCCAAGTTGAAAATAGCCCAATGAGAACAGACTCAGAGAACTGGGGCTGCTGAGCAGCAATGGAATGCTTAACCTAATGCAGTGATTTAGGTTTTTTTTTTTTTTAAATTTATAGGGACTTTTACACATTCACATTCTCTTCACTTGTCTTCCATGGCGAACAGCAGGCAAGACAGGTGATTCAATTTAGAATTATGAGTTAGAGGAGTGGAATTTTGTTCTGCACTTGAGGAAAAATTGGAAAGGATCTGAGAGGTAAACTAGTTTAGCCTTTCTGTAAAGAAATATTTCTTCAGTGTTTTTAATAGGTGGTTATCAGATTCTTAGGAGATAGTTTCCATGCTTCCTCCACTAAGAATAGGATGGTGGTGAGTGGGGCACTCCAGTTTACTGTAATTAGACCGGTCCTCTTCCTGTCCCATAAATACCGTAGACTCATCTCCACCTCAGTACTTTTACCACAGGAAGCATCTCCCACCTGGAATGCCCACCACTTCTACTTACTCTTTCTTACTCTTTCAGGCCCCAGGTCTCCATTGCGCTTCTGTATGGAATTTAAAAATAGTGTTTTTTTTTTTAAGTCGTTTTTCCCACCTCATCTTTCTGAAAAATGTGGCATTTCTGGAATTCAATGTAGTTTCCCTGTCAATGATTAACAGTAAGGATAAGGGTGAAGTGAGTATCTTATGGGAGGAGTTGGGAGAAAGTGTGTTTAGCTTTCCACCCAGATGCTGATATGCTACCCTCTTGGGAATCACTGGTTTGTAGCAATTAAAATCTTAATCATCTGCTGTTTTAGGTGGTACACTGCTTATTGTTTTCTGTTAGTCTTTTTGCCAACTAGATTTTAAGTACTCTAAAGATATGGAAACTTGGCAGGTGCCCCTGTGTATATCCAGTATTGATCAAGTAGTGAATATTCAATAACCAATGCCTAATGGCTAAAGGAACCATCTGTTTCTTCTTCATGGATCATTATGAAGGGTTATTATTTAGATAAATCAGACATTAATTGACACAGGATGCTAAAAGATTAACATTTTCGAGTTTTAAAATGTCAGAAAGTCAAGTCTTGGAGGTCTGATTTCATTCAGATAACTCTCATCTCAGAAACTTTCTTCCTTCTTAAGTCTTCTAACCTTTGCTATTCTTTTTTTTTTTTTTTTTTTTAAGACAGAGTCTCACTCTGTCGCACATGCCAGACTGGAGTGCAGTGGTGCAATCTTGGCTCACTGCAACCTCCACCTCCCGGGTTCAAGCAATTCTTCTACCTCAGCCTCCTGAGTAGCTGGGACTACAGACACGCGCCACCACGCCCAGCTAATTTTTGTATTTTTTAGTATAGACAGGGTTTCACCATGTTGACCAGGATGGTCTCGATCTTTTGACCTTGTGAACTGCTCACCTCGGCCTCTCAAAGTGCTGGTATTACAGGCGCGAGCCACCGCGCCTTGCTATTCCAAGTGTAGTCCACAGTCCAGCAGCATCAGGATCACCAGGGAGCTTGTTGGAAATGCAGAATCTCAGGCTCTACACTAGACCTACTGAATTTGAATCTGCATTTTTAAAAGATCCTCACATATGTTGGATGCACAGTAAAGTTTGAGAAACATAGTTTTAACTAGAACTCAGAAATTTAGGAGTATTTATCTTCAAAGAGAAGTGTGGAAATGAAGATTTCATCAGTCTATGGGTGAGATCCTTAGTGCCTTCTGCCACGTGGTCTGGAATTTTGCTACTTCATAAAGGAACCTGCCAGGCCAGAAGATGCCTCTGCAGGAGTTCCCTGGGGAATTTCAGGTATTTAGGTGATATTTAAGATTAGTGATTACAGGAAAAGGAAGCAGTTGTTGGCATGAAAAACTAGGAAAGGTTGTCACAGGTAGAGGAGCATGCAACCCTAAACCAAGAGATCCTTTTATGATTGGACACAATTTCTAACTCCCTGAACATGGACTTGTCTCAGACTCCAACACCTCCAGAGCCAACAGGTCACAAATGAAACCAGCTGGATGTGTTGTGCATGGTAGCTTTGTGGAGTGGTGAGCATCATGGAGGGATGCACTTCATCAAAAGGAAAGGTGATGTCCCCACTTGGCTCACCTTATTGTTGCCACATGGGAATTTGGGAGCAGCATGGCCAAATCTTCAGATTTTTCAAATGAAGCTAAACTTACGAACATACAAGTTTCTATGTAAAAAATCTTTTGGGTGTAATTTGTTGGTAAGTAATTGTACTGTTTTTAGAACAGCTCATGCCAAAGAAAATTCATGTGTTGTCTGTATCTGGTTTGCAGTACCTGTTCTGGATCAACTGAGTGTATTAGGCAGTTTTGATACCTGGCTTCTTCAGTGCAGGGCACCAGACACAGGCATTATGGATCTTTATCAAGAAAATGAAATAAAAAGATATAAAGGAAGGGAGCTGCATATGCTTTGATGGCCTGACTTAAAATCTGTGATAATCTGAAGAACCTCAGTGGTGTTTGAAGAAAGGGTTAGGTGCCTAAAGGAATAAAATCTAAGAGTTGTAAAAGCAATAGTCAGGGGTTGAGGCAAGGGTGAGGAAATACAGAAACAGAAAGTACTTGGCATCCCCAAGCTAGGATCACACACTGCAACAAGGCAGTCAGGGCAAGGAGGCCAGACCACAGCTGGGTCCTTCTTGTGCTAGTAAAGAAGTGTGACTGTAGCTAGAATTTGAGTTAGTTTATCTTCAACTCAAGATAAACTTGATGACTACTAAAACTTGGTTATTGAACTTGATGGCTACTAAAACTGAAATTTTTTTGGTTTTTCAATTAAAGTTTGTCATGGTAAAATTACATATTTTGAGAGTGAAAACCAGGTGAAAAAACAGAAATTATTTCTAAAGATTTGCTACTTATTTGTTAAAGTCTAAATTTCTCCAGGGTAATGATAGTCTATTATTTATCTTTGCATTTCTAGCATCTATCACAGTCCAAGTCAATGAATGTTTCTTGACCTGAACTGATTATAAGACAAAACAAAGCTTATTTTCTGTCTTCGAAGACTTTATGTAGGTGTTCATTTTCCTATCTGAATTAAAAAAAAAATAACAGCTTTATTGAGATATAATTTGCATACCATAAAATTCACCATGTTAAGGTACCTAATTCAGTATTTATTATTTTATTTTTATTTTTATCTTTTATTTATTTATTTATTTATTTATTTTTTGAGGTAGAGTCTCACTCTGTCACCCAGGCTGGAGTTCAGTGGTGTGATCTCAGCTCACTGCAACCTCTGCCTCCCAAGTTCAAGTGATTCTCGTGCCTCAGCCTCCTGAGTAGCTGTGACTACAGGCATGTGCCACTATGCCCAGCTATTTTTTTGTATTTTTAATAGAGACAGGGTTTTGCCATACTAGCCAGACTGGTCTTGAACTCTTGACCTCAAGTGATTCTCCCGTCTTGGCTTTCCAAAGTGCTGGAATTACAGGTGTGAGCCATCGTGGCTGGTCAATTTAGAACTTTTTGGTACATTATGCAGCCATCACCGCTATCTAATTCCTGCAACTTTTCATCACCTCCAAATAGAAACTGCATACCCAGTAGTAGTCACTTCCCATTTTTCCTGCTCCCAAACTCTATCAACCACTACTCTAGATTTGCCTATTATAGACATTTTTTATAAATGAAATAATATAATATGAAGTCTTTGTGACTGGCATCTTTCACTTAGCATAATATTTTTAAGGTTTATATATGTTGTAGCATGCGTCAATACTTCACTCCTTTAAATGAGCAAATATTTCACTGTATGAGTTTTGTTCATTTTGTTCATCCATAAGTTGATGGACAATGGGATGGTCTCACTTTTCAGCTATAATGACTAATGCTGCTATGAACATTTATGTAAAAGTTTTTGTGTGGATGTTTGTTTTTAGTTCTTTTGCATATATATGTAGGAGTAAAATTGTGGGCCATATGATAATTATGTGTTTGAGGACCTGATAAACAGAAAGTAGGCATCCCATTTTATATTCTAATCAACGATGTAGGAGAGCTCCAATTTCTCCACCTCTTTCCCACTTTTTTTTTTTTTTGCCAGTCTAGCGGGTGTGAAGTTGTATTTCATTATGGTTTTGGTTTGTGTTTCCATAATGATTAATGATGTTGAACATTTTCCCATGTGCTTATTGGTTACTTAACTATTTATTTTCTTTGAATAATTGTCTATTCAAATTCTTTGCTAATTTAAAAAATAGAGTTGTCTTTTTATTGTTGAGTTTTAAGGCTTCTTTGTATTATGGATACCAGATCCTTAAGAGATATATGCCTTGCAAATACTTTCTCCTGTTTTGTGGATTGTCTTTCACTTTATTGATAGTGTCTTTTGAAGCAGGAAAGTTTATAAATTTAATGAAATCCAACTTACCTTTTTAAAAATGCTTTTTTAAAAGCATTATGCTTTCGGTGTTATAATTGTTCTTGTTGATCTTTAGTTGTTCTATCCATTAGGAAAAGTGGAGTATTGATGTCTGACTATTGTTGTCCATTTCTCCCTTTAACTTTGGCAGTTTTTGCCCATGTTATTTTTATGCCTTGTTGTTAAGTGTATATATGTTTATAATCATTATGTTTTCCTTTTCAATTGATCCTTTTATCATTACAGAATATCCTTCTTTGTCTTCAGTAATAATTTTTGTCTTAAAGTCTATTTTGGCCGAGAGCAGTGGCTCACACCTGTAGTCCTAGCACTTTGGGAGGCCAAGGTGGGCAGATTACCTGAGCTCAGGAGTTCAAGACCAGCCTAGGCAACATGGTAAAACCCTGTCTCTACTAAAAGACAAAAAATTAACCAGGCATGGCAGTGTGTGCCTGTAATCCCAGCTACTCAGGAGGCTAAGGCAGGAGAATTGCTTGAACCTGGGAGGTGGAGGTTGCAGTGAGATCGAGCCACTGTACTCCAGCCTGGGCAACAGAGCAAGACTCTGTTTCCAAAACAAAAAAAAAGTGTTTTTTTTAAAACGTCTATTTTTTCTGATACTAATATTATCACTATAACTCTTTTTGATTGCTGTTACCATGGCGTATTAATTTGCTAGGGCTGTCATACAAAGTACCACACTCTGGGTGACTTACACAACAGCAATTCATTTTCTTGCAATTCTAGAGGATGGAAGTATAAGATCAAGATGTTGGCAGATTTGGTTTCTTCTGAGGCTTCTCTCCTTGGCTTCAGGTGGTCACCTTCTTGCTGTGTTCTCATATAGTCCTTGCTCTGTGCATGTAAATCCCTGGTGTCTATCTGTGTGTCCAAATTTCCTCTTCTTATAAGGATACCTGTCAGATTAGATTAAGGCCCATCCTAATGGCCTCATTTTAACTTAATTACTTTTTAGGGATTCTATCTCCAAATTTAGTTACATTTTGAACTATTTGGGTTTAGGACTTAAATATATGAAGTTTGTTGTAGGGGGCAATTCATCCCATAATACATGGTACATATATTTATCTATTTAAAATTTTTGTTCTACTTGTATCTCTGAATATACCATATCTCCTGTAGACAGCATATAGTTGGCTCACTTAAAAAGTGTTTTCTGCCAATCTCTGCCATTTGAGTGGATTAATTTATTTACATTTAATGTAATTACTGATAATCAAGTAGCATTTATATCTGTCTCTTTCCTATTTGTTTTCTACATGTCTTCTACATGTCTTATGGAAGAGTTCTCGAGTTCCATTACTGTCTTATCTGTGTTAAATATATATTTTCTAGTGTACCATTTTAATTCTCTTGTTGATACTTTTCATAGGTCTTTACTCTGTAATTCCTGATTATATTGTTATGTTATTTTTTGAGTTATTTTCTTAGTAGTTACTCCGGAGATTACAATTAACTTCTTAACTTAAAAAAAATCCTAGTCTAGAGTAATCAACTTAAATTCAGAAGTATACAAAACTTCACTCCAACACTTCACTTTGCTCTTATTGTAATACAAATTACATCTTTATACATTATAAGCCCATCACTACACTTTTTAAATAATTACTTTGCTTTATGCAATTGTCATTTAAATTAGATAAGAAGAAAGGGTTATAAACAAAAATATATTCATCCTTTCTGTGTAGATAGCTTTACCAGTACTCTCTTTCTGTATGGATTTGAGTTAATGTTTGGTGTTGTTTTTATTTCAGCCTCAAGGACTCCTTTTAGTATTTCTTTTAGGATGTAGTGGTGACAGATTCTCTCAAGTTTTGTTTATCTGAGGATGTCTTAATTTTGTCTTCATTTCTTGAAGGATAGTTTTTCTGGATATAGAAGTCTTGGTTGACCTTTTCTTTCAACACTTTGAATTGTTATCCTACTGCCTTTTGGCATCCTTGATTTCTAATGAGAAATCAACTGTTAATTTTATTCAGATTCCCTGTACATGATGGAACATTTTTTCTTGCTGCTTTTGTTTCTGTTCATTTCTCTCTTTGTGTTTTGACATTTTGACTATGATGTACCTTGGTGTGAATCTTTTTTAGTTTATCTTGTTTGGAGTTTGTGACCGTCCTGGATGCATAGATTAATGGTTTTCATCAAATTCAAGAAATGTATGGCCCCTAATCTTAAAAACATTGTTTCCTTCTTTCCATTTCTTTCCTCTTTTCCTGGAACTCTCAATGTGTATAGGTTGCTTTGCTTGTTGGTGTTTCACAGGTTTCTGAAGCCCTGTTAATTTTTCTTTATTCCTTTTCTTTCTGTTCATAAGACAGCATAACCTCAATTGATATATCTTCAAGTACATTGATTCTTTCTTATGCCTGTTCAAATCTACTATTGAACCCCTCTAGTGAATTATTCATTTCAATTACTTTATTTTTCCACTCCACATTTTCTTTCCTTTCCTTTTCTTTTTTTGAGACGGAGTCTTGCTCTGTGGCCAGGCTGGAGTGTGGTGGCACAATCTTGGCTCACTGCAACTTCCGCCTCCCAGGTTCAAGCGATTCTCCTGCCTCAGCCTCCCCAGTAGCTGGAACTACAGGCACACACCACCATACCCAGCTAAGTTTTTGTATTTTAGTAGAGATGGGGTTTCACCATGTTGGCCAGGATGGTCTCGATCTCCTGACCTAATGATCCACCTGCCTCTGCCTCCCAAAGTGCTGGGATTACAGGTGTGAGCCACTGCGCCTGGCCCACATTTTCTTTTTGGTCCTTTTAAAATTTTTTGTTTATATTGATATTCTTTGGTGAAACATCATTTTTATGCCATACTTTAATTCTTTAGACATGATTTCCTTTAGTAATTTGAACCTATTACATAGCCTATGTAAACTCTTGGTCTGATGTGTCCAACACCAGGATTTTTTGATTGGCTGCTTTATTTCCTGTGAATGGGCCAGGCTTTATTGTTTATTTGTATGTCTTGTAGGTCTGTTGAAAAGTGGGTATTTCAAATAATATAATGTGACATCGATTTTCCTCCCTGCCCAGGGTTTGGTATTGTTGCTTGTTATCGTTATTTATTTATTCACTTCAGAATGAATTCTGTAGTCTGTATTCTTTGTCATATGTGGCTACTGAAGTCTCTGGTTATGTCAGTGGTCAGCTGATGACTGAAATAGATTTCCTTAATTGCCTTGGACTAGTAAATCTCAGTCTTTGCTTAGAGCTCTGTGTGCATGTTGGAGGCATACCTTCAACGATCAGTAAGGCAGTCTTAGCCTTCACTTACTGCTTGCATGCATCTTGAAGCTGAGCCAGAGATTTGGGCCTTCTTAGGTATACCTTGGGTATGAATACATGCATGTGGCATTCTAGATCCTAAGGAATATTTCAGAGCTTTGCAAATACCCGTATGGACATCTTATTTCCCAGATCTTCCTTTTAAATTTTTTCTTTTTGCCAGTCTTTCCCCCAGCACCAGGTTCAATAGGTCCTTTTCTTTGTTAGTATCAAAGACTTAAATAGATGACTAACATTATTATATTTAGTAAAATTTAATAAATGACTATTTTTAGTAAAATGATTAATTCGCAAAAGTAAAAATAAAAGTATTGAAAAAACAACATAATTAGAAGTTATAATAAAAACTTAAGCACAGCACACCTAATTTTTCCCTCATATTTTTCTGAGTTTGAAGGCATATATACTCCAATTGGGCAACGTTCTGTGAATGCAACCAGCTTCTCCACATGTGGTATATATGAACCTGAAACATATCCATCTTGTAAATACTGATTCTGAGATTCAAATACATCCCTAATAAGTTCTAGCCTATCATTATCTCTTTTCATTCTTCTTACACTTGCCTTGACGAAATGCATTACTTGCATCATTTTGAAACATTTAATGTATCATAACTTTGTTGAAGAGACTTCAGCTATTTTCCTTCCTGTATAAGTGGAAAACATTTTTTAGATGATTGAAAACTGGATTGATTGATGAATCCAATGGTTCATTTTTATTTCTACATCTATTTCCTTCTTTTTTCTAATAAACCTTTTTTCAGCTTTATTGGGATATGACTGATAAATAGAAATAGTATATTTATAATGTGTATAATTTGGTGTTTTGATATGTGTCTACATTGTGAAATGATCGCCACAATGCTTGTTAACATTTGTAATCTCACATGGTTATTTTTTTTTGTGTGGTGAGAACACTTAAGATCTATCATCTTAGTAAATTTGAAGTATATAATACAGTGTTGCTAACTATAGATACCATGCTGTTTGTTAGATTTCCCCTAACCTATTCATCTTGCATACTGTAACTTTGTGTGTTTGATGACTATATCCCCATTTTCCCCACCTTCCCAATTCCTGGAAACCACTGTTCTACTCTGTGCTTCTGAGTTGGGTGGTTTTCAATGTCAATTATAAGTGAAATCATGCAGTATTTGTCTTTCCAGACTATTTCACTTAGCATAATGTCTTCCAGCTTCATTCATGTTGTGACAAATGGCAGGATTTCCTTCTTTTTTCAGATGGAATAATATTTCATTGTACATATACAGTTATGTATCACTTAATGATGGGGATAATTTCTATGCAATGTGTCATTAGGCAATTTTGTCTTTGTGTGAACATCAAAGTATGTATGTACACAAGCTTAGACAGTATAGCCTACTACACACTTAGGCTATATGATATAGCTTACTGCTCCTGGGATACAAACCTTACAGCAGGTTTGTACTGAATACTGTAGACAGTTATAACACAATGGTAAGTATTTGTCTATCTAAACATATATAAACATTGAAAAGATATAGTAAAAATATGGTATTATAACCTTATGAGACCACCGTTAATGTGGTTTAGATATTTGTCCCCTCCAAATCTCATGTTGGAAATGTGATCCCCAATGTTGGAGATAGGGCCTAATGAAGGTTTGGGTCCCACTCATTTATGAGGGGGTGGATCCTCATAAATGAGTGGGACCCAAATGGCTTGGTGTCATCCCATTGGTGATGAGTGAGTTCTTGCTCTGTTAGTTCATGCAAGAGCTGGTTGTTCAAAAGAGCTTGGCAGCTCCCTTGCTTCCGCTCACCATGTGACACACCTGCTCCCACTTGGTCTCCCATTATGAGTAAAAACTTCCTGAGGCCTCACCAGAAGCCAAGCAGATATTGGTGCTGTTTGGACAGTCTGCAGAACCAGGAGCGAAATAAACTTCTCTTCTTTACAAATATGTGCTTTCCAGACATGCTGTGGGGATAGGGCTTTTCCCATTGAGTGGGCACTGAGTCAAGTCCTATAAAGACAAGTCCTGAAAATGGGGCTTTTCCAGCTAACTGCCAGGTCATATAGTGATAAGTGTTGGGGTTAGGGCCTTTGTGGGGTGCTCCAGACCTGTTTGCTCCCTCTTCCACACACTCTGCCAGAGTGCTGTTTTCTATAGCTACCATGGCTACAAGGATCTCGGTTTTCAAGAGTCCTGTGATGCTGGGAGGAGAGTGATGGAAAAAGGGCAAAAAATTTTAAAAACATAAAGCTCATTGTTCTTACTGAGACTCAGACATTTTTCTTGAGTAAATCATCTTCATAATGTAAGCCTATTGTTGATTTCCAGAGTTGCGAAAAAGTTGATTTGACATTTTTTTGGTCAGCATTCTTATTACTTTTATGGAGAAACAAATTTCTGGAGGTCCTTATTCGGTCATTCTGAAAGTGTTTTCTCCTGATATTGAATTATAAAACTGCCGGCCACTCTCTTGATGTTTTATTTAATTTTTTTGGTTTTTTTTAGATTTTGAAACATGGTTTTTATTATCACCTTTCTCATCTTCATCATCTGTTTTTCCACCCCTCCTCTCCCATATATATATATATATATATATATATATATATATATATATATTAAGTCCATATGTAGATTTAAAAATATTTTTAATTGTGGTAAAATGCACATCTTAGTCGGCTCTGACTGCTATAACAGAATACCATAAACTGGGTTGCTTAAACAATGAACATTTACTTCTCACCGTTCTGGAGGTTAGACAGCCAACATCAGAGTGCCAGCTGGGTTGGGTTCTTGGTGAGGGCCCTCTTTCTGGATTATAGACAGCTGTCTTGTTGCTGTGTAGACATATAGCAAAAAGGGAGCTACGTAACTCTCTGGCCACTTCTTATTAGGTTATTAATCCCAGTCATGATGGCTCTACCCTCATGACCTAATTACCTCCCAAAAAGTCCCCACCTCCAAATGCCATCACGTTGGGAGTAGGGTTTCAACATCAATTTGGAGGTGTCAAGCACAAACATTTAGTCTATTGTAACACGTACCATAAAGTTCACCATCTTAATCATTTTTAAATGTACAATTCAGTAATGTTAAGTACTTTCACACTGTTGCGCAACCAGTCTCCAGAACTCTTTCATCTTGCAAAACTGAAATCTGGAGCATGGTGGCTCATGTCTGTAATCCCAGCACTTTGGGAGGCTGAGGTGGGTACATGGCCTGAGCCCATGAGTTTGAGACAGACCTGGGCAATACAGTATGACTTCGTCTGTACAAAAATTTAAAAAATTAGCCGTGGGTATATGATTGGTTTATTTTTGCTTTGTATAGAAGCATCTACAGAAATACCCAACTTGATGATTTTTTTTTTTTGAGACAGAATCTCACCGTGTTGCCCAGGCTGGAGTGCAGTGGCATGATCTTGGCTCGCTGCAACCTCCATCTCCTGGCTTCAAGTGATTCTTGTGTCTCAGCCTCCTGAGTAGCTGGGGTTACAGGTGACTGCCACCACACCCCGCCAATTTTTGTATTTTTAGTAGAGATAGGGTTTTACCATGTTGGCCAGGCTGGTCTCAAACTCCTGACCTCAAATGATCCACCTGCCTCAGCCTCTCAAAGTGCTGGGATTACAGGCATGAGCCAATTGATAATTTTTTAATTAACTTGATAATTTTTTAATTATCAACTTGATAATTTTTTAATAGGCCAGTAAACTTAATGATTTGCTCAGAATTTGTTATTTTTGATATATTCTTCAGTAGACATGACTAAGTATTGTTTGCTGTTTATTCCCAAACGTTAGACATCACCTCACTTGTGCTCTTGTTTTTAAAGTGGTAAAATTTAAAAAATTTTAAATGATACACAGCCACGTCAGAGACTAGGAAATGAGTACATTGCAAAATTAAATCTCACCTGACTTCTGATTGCTAATTGAATTCTTAAACTGCTGTGCTTTGTTATTATTTTTGTCCAAAGAAAGAGTAGAAGGATAAGAAGTATTGTAGTCATTTCGAATAAGCAATTAGCACAGCGTTTCATAGTCTAAATTTCATTGATAAATTAGTAGCATATTTGGGAAATATATTTAGGGAAAGAAAGTGACAGTTTTAGTCATCGAGATAGATGTGAGTGGCCATACATTCTTTGAACCTCAGGGAAACAAACTGAAATACCTGCACCGCACAAGCAGGTAACATAAGTCTGTGAAGCAAACTGGGTGGAGTCTGGCAAGCTGGGCCTCACATGCACTTTCTAAAGGGACAGCTGCCAGTAGCTGTTGCCAGTTATCATCCATAGATATGCCATTTTTTCAAGACAAATAAGAAATAATAATTGTTTATTTTCAAAAGTAAGCAGATAATTTAAACATTTTTAAATAAAATACTGTGCTGGCCAACCAGATAAGTTTGCAAGCTTGATTTATGACTCTGAGGTCAATAAATTTGTGAATTCAGAGGGTAGCTGGTTTGACAGATACAATATAAATGATATGTTCATTATAATCTGAGAGAATTGACTGAAATGATTATGATAATTACATTTCTGGTGTTGTAGAGTACCATAGGGATCATCTAGTATATCCATTTTATTTTATAGTTAAGAAAACAGGACCTTACAAAGTTTAATGACTTTCTATGTTTGTGGCCATATCTTTTGAGACTTTTAGAACCATACAAAGCAAGCTAAAGAGTAACAGTGCCAGCGTTGCCTTCTGAAAATACATTTGGCTATGTCTTGTGTCTTTTATTCTCAGAAACAAGGTATTGCTGTGTTAGAGTGCAGTGGCTATTCACAGGTGTGATCATAGCGCACTGTAGCCTTGAGCTCCTGGGCTCAGGCATTCTCCTACCTCAGCTTCCCAAGCAGCTGGGACTGCAGGCACGTGCCACCATGCCTGGTTCTTGTGTCCCTATTAGTAATAACTTGGGTTTATATAGAACTTTCCCATGTGGGTGTTATTCTCAATTGGCCAAAGAAGAAACTGAATCCTAAAGAAGTTTTGTAACTTGCTTAAGTTCACATGGCTCGTTTATGAGAGAGTGTGTTCATTATAATTTATCCTACAGCCTGGTCTAGGATAAATTATATTTATCTTTGAGCATGATAATTACACTAGGACGACAGGCACAAATGGGGGGTCCTGGGAAGTCTCAGATATAGGGTCACCCTAGTGACAGAACTGATGTTAGGATCTAGTGCCCTTATTTGTAAACTTTCCCCGTCTTAGCAGGAAGATAAATAATATGACAAAATTAAGGTTTCTCAAGGGGAAAATATATGTGAGCTGAATAGAGAAGCATAAAAAAGTATATGTGGAAAAAGTAGAAGGCATTTTCTTTTTTATGGTATTTATTTATAAAGGAGAAGTTGATACTTGAGATAGTTTTTATTTCTATATTACAGATACTTCTCCACTTATGATAGGGTCATGTCCTGATAAATCCTCATAAGTTGAAAATGTCATAACTTGAGCATCCATTTAATGCACCTACCCGACCAAACATTATAGCTTAGCCTTAACCATGCTCAGAACACTTACATTAGTCTACAGTTGGACAAAATAATCTAACACAAAACCCATTATATTTTATTTTATTTTATTTTCTTTTATTTTATTTTTTTATAGACAGTGTCTTACTCTGTCACTCAGACTGGAGTGCAGTGGCACAATTACAGCGCATTATAACCTTGAACTCCTGGGCTCAAGTGAGCCTCCTGCCTCAGCCTCCTGAGTAGCCGAGATTACAGATGTGGTACCACCATGCCTAGCTGTTTCTTTTTTCAAAGTTTTTGGAGAGATGGGGTCTCACTATCTCTTGAACTCCTGGCCTCAAGTGATTCTCCTGCCTGGCCTCCCAAAGTGCTGAGATTTCAGGCATGAGCCACCTTGCCCAGCCGAAGCCTATTTTATAATAAAGCTGTGAATGTCACTAGGGTGACCCTGTATCATGTAATGTAGTGAATACTGCATTGAAAGCGAAAAACAGGATGGTTGTATGGGCACTCACCATTAACGTACACAGCTGAAAGCACACGGGGCCTGAAGGTTGTTTGAAGCATTGAATTAAAATTAATTGTGGATGATGAGGATGCTACAGCGATCAGGTTATCAATTTTTCTGTCTCCTGATGGGGCTCAAGAGTAGCTGGTAGGGAACCCTAGAGTATCTACACTTGTTGATGGTTGAGCGGGAGTACTGCTCTTCAAGAAGTTAGTAAGTATTGGTTGTTCACCCTTGCAATTGCGTGGCTGACTAGGATCTGTGGCTTGCTGCACTACCCAGCATTGCAAGAGAGTATCACACTGTATATTGCTAGGCCAGGAAAAGATCAGAGTTCAGAATCTCAAGTACAGTTTCAAATGAATGCATGTTGCTTTCACACCATGGTAAAGCTGAAAAACGGGAAGTCAAATCGTGGATAAGTCCAGATGCTCCTTGACTTAGATGGTGTTACGTTCTAATAAACCTATGGTAAAATTGAAAAATCATAAGTAAGCTCAGCTATCATTAGTAAGGGGCTGTCTGTATTTCTTAGTCTTTGGCTTAGTGCTGTGTTAGGCTCTTTATTTTCTCCCATGTATTTTACTTATACTTCAAGCTTCCATTTTGTAGTAGGTACGAGTGGGTGAAACTAAGTACTGTTTGAGTTTTTAAGTTAGCCACACTGTCTGAGGTGCTTTTAGGAAGTAAGGTTTCATATAGCGGGAATACAAAAGTAACTACATAACATAGAGGATTTTAATTTAGATATGTATTTGAGTGTCCTAATGACTTTTTTCCCCAATTTTTAAAAAGAAACACACATACAACTTCATCTTATGAGGTTCTAATGGATCCTTGACTAAATTTGGAAATGAAAAGGTAATAAAGAGAGAACAAATGTAGCAAAATATGCAAACTCTCCAATTAGAACAATTCAATGTTTCTAGGAAATACGTTTGAAATATTATATTTATTATTTTATTTTTAGATAATTAAAGTAAAATGAAAGATTTACTCAATAACTGTGATTAAAATATTTACTGGATAACATTATTAAAATATTATTTTCTTTTAAGCTTTAAGATAAAATATTCCATTTCTCAGTTTCCAAAATGTGAGAAGACTTTATTTAGTGCTTTCAGTTTAATTCTCACTAGGGAGGAATGAAATTAATCTAGAAACAGATTTATTAAGACATCCTACTACTGACATTTTTATTGTGTGAAGTAAGAAAGACTATGACTTTTGCCAAATAATATAATTAATTCCAGGATTTCTTTGTGATAATGGCCCATTTCAATGTTAGATAATGAATTCTGGTTGAACACCTGGAATCAGAGAAGGATCTCATTCCTGCGCTTTCTGTCATCTGCTTTTCTGGAGCAATAGGCTCTATAGGCATGTGGTTCAGCCTGCCTTCAGGGGAGTCTCAGGTGACAGGTTTGCCAGGCATTTTACTGTGACAAACAAGGGTCATCAGTTTATGACTCTTTCCAGTTAGCAACATCTGCTTTCTTGTTTCAAGGGACCCAACTGCTAAACCAACACTTCATGATTTATATTTATGTAACATCAGCATTCTGGCACCAGTTTCTATGATTGTTTGGATATGAGCTATGCTGCTGTAATAGATACTCCTCCAAAGCACAGTGGCCCAATAAAGACAGAAACTTATTTTTGTCTAACGTTCTTTCTGTTATTTCTCTCTTATTTCTACCTGAGGGAAACAGATGGGTCAGGCTAGACAGGCTCTTTGAGCACTGCCCAGGTTTTTATTTTGTTGCTCTGCCATTTCTTGTCATCTGTGCGGTTGGAGCTGCCTTATTCACATTTGTACCCCAGTCTGTGAGAAGGGAGAGAAACACATGACATGAAAATGGCATGTCACTTCTACTATCATTGCATCAGTGAGAATTTAGTCTTATGACCACTCCCACACTGAATGGGGGCTGGCAGGTGTGTTCTCTTGATTGTTGGTCATGTACCCAGCTGAAATGCTGTTACTAGGGAAGAAGGAGAGATTAGATTTTGGGGAATGCCTAGCAGTCTGCCAGAGTTACTTAATTCTTCGGAATCTTAGTTTCCTCTTCTCTAAAATGTGACAATAATTGTATCTACCTCAGAAAGTTGTCTCAAGAATTAGGTAAGGTAATAAATAGAAAGTATAGTTTCTGAGGCCGAGGAGGACAGATCACTTGAGTCCAGGAGTTCAAGACCAGCCTGGCCAAAGTGAAACCCCATCACTACCAAAAATACAAAAAAGAAAAAAAAAAAAGCCAGGTGTGGTGGCCAGCACCTGTAGTCCTATAGTCCTGGATACCTGGGAGGCTGGGACAGGAGACTCACTTGAATCCGGGAGGTGGAGGTTGTAGTGAGCTGAGACTGCACGGCTGCACTCCAGCCTGGGTGGCAAGAGTGAGACTGTGTCTCAAAAATAAATAAATAAATAAAAAGTATAGTTCCTGGCATTATAATATGCTCAATAAATGTTAGCTTTTAATTATGAAAATGTTTTTCTAATGACAAGAGTAACTATTGCTTTTTAGTTTTTTAATGCTTAAAGAACTTGTAAGCAATGCTTATTTTACTTCAGTAAAATTCTACCATTTAAAGCAGTAAAAGGCACAGACTTAAATACATGGGGACCATAGATATTACAGCACTATAACATCTGGGTTTTTTTTTGCTTATTTTTGAAAAAGCAAAATTATTAATGGAACAACCATTTATACTGTTTCTTAGCATGGTTTTAATGTAGATAAAATATAAGTAGGTTTTGAGGTAAGTAGTCCATTAGAGTAATTTAATTTTCCTTGCAAAAATTTTAGGTAGTTTTTTTTTTCTTTTAAAATGGGTCATCGCTAGAAGCAATTCATTTATTTGGCAAGGTATTCTTAGCTTATGGATTTGATGCAGAGGTGAGAATTCCAAAATGCCTATGTAATTTAAAAAGTTGTTTCCTGGTATTTGACTGAGGGGAATAAGCGATAAAGTTTTACTAGCTTAAAGAAAAACAAAAGCTAAAATATATACAAATATGGAAATAATTTGCTAATATTTTAAACTACGTGAGTTTGAAAGTAGGGAAAGTAACCTAGTATTGTGACAATTCTTATGTACCATCTATTATTTGTGATTGATAGCTATAATGAAACATTTAAATTTATAACCAATTCTTTATTATTTCATAGCCAATTACTATTTTTGAATAAAGAAAGATAACTTTATTTTGGGTTTTGCTTTCTTTGTTAATTTCAGCCAGTTAATTGTTAAGGTTTATTATAACTTTTGAAAGCAGTTTTTAGCAGAACTTAGTCAAGAAGCAAAGTTTTTGCTTTGGTCAGTTTTCGGTCAAGAGGCAAAGGTGAAAAGTGACTAGGAAGTTATTCAGAGATTTTCACTAGTTTTGTGAAATTGGTGGTTAATATGGTTAAAGCAGTCTGTATCCATTAGAAATGTGTCTTAAAGATGAAGAAGCTGAACTTTAAATCTATTTGTTCATCACTTCCCTACTTTCAAAGGACATATGGGAAAAAAAAGGAAAGAACATAACAAGTTAAAAATTTTAAAAAAATCTTAGCATTTCTAAAGCACGTTCATTTGTTGCATAAGAATTCTTCTTTAGTTTCCTATTTTTTGGGCAAAATGCCGAAAGAGAATATGTGTGCCATCTGCTTTATCATCAATTTTAGATTAAATTCCCCAAATTTAGATTGAGTTTTTACTGATTTAACGTGCAGCTTTTGGTATTTTTCTTCCTTGATCTCTGGAATAGCTTCTGGTTATTTTGTGGGTGGCTTAAAGATGATGTTTAGATGTGTGAAATAAGATAGGGGTTGGGTCACTACAGCTGCTGGCCTTGCAATTAGTTAAGTTGGACTTCATGGTGAAGTTAGTGGGGAGCAATGGGCCAAAGACAGTGGTGAATTCACCAAAAGGCTTTTCTGTTTAATTCATTATTAGCTAGGCTCTCTTTAACTATCTCTGTGAAGAAATAGTTAAATGGCTTACTTAAAAAAAAAATCAAAGCATAGAAATAAATTACCACTCAACTTTTAATGTAGTACACTCTACACTGCTAGAGCGTACTGCTCATTGACTTTTATTTGATATGCTATTGCATTTTTTAATTTCAAATTATAATCTATGTAAATTTGAAATATTGAATGTATAGGTTGGAGATGACTTTAATTGCTATTAGACTCCAAGGATAAGCTAAATAGGAGGCATGAGGTTGAGGAACATAAGTTTTTATGAGAAAAAATAAGATTAAGAGGGAATAAGGAAAAACAGTAATAAATGTTTATATTAAAAATCTTTTCCTTTCCCTCAATTTTTAATTTTGGAAAACTTCTAACTGTAAAAAAAAGTTGAAATAAAAAGAAAAAGAAGCACTCATAAGATCCATCTGTTTTCTTAGCATTCTGTTACATTTGATTCTCTCTGTATGTGATATATTTATTTAGAAAGCTTTTAAAAATAAGTTGTAGATATCATTTTTTTTTTGAGACGTACTCTCTCACCGTAACCCAGGCTGGAGTGCAGTGGCAAGATCTCGGCTCACTGCAGTCTCCTCCTCCTGGGTTCAAGCAATTCTCCTGCCTCAGCCTCCCGAGTAGCTGGGACTACAGGCGCATACCACCACACCTCAGCTAATTTTTTTGTATTTTAGTAGAGATGAGGTTTTACTATGTTGGCCAGGATGGTCTCGATCAACTGACCTTGTGATCCTCCCATCTTGTGACCTCCCAAAGTCTGGCTCAGTTGTAGATACCATTAAACGTCCCCCCTCTAAATCCTTCCACACTTCCTGAGAATAACGACATTCTCCTACCATCCCTAATATTATTGTTATTGTGGTTATTACTGTTGCTGAATCTTCCTAATCAATCATAATTCAATAATGCTATCTCATGTACATTTTATGTTGAATTATCTCATTTTTTTGGATCTAGGATGAAATAAAATTTCACGCATTGCACTTGATTGTCATACCTCTTAATCTCATTTTAATTTGGAAAAATTTCCCTGTCTTTTTTTTTTTTTTTTAAACAATGACTAATTTGAAGAATGTAGACCAGTTCTAGGATGTTCTATATTCTGGATTTGTCTGTTTCCCATTTTTTAGATTCATCTTTTTTGGCAAGAAGACAGCTGAGGTGATATCACTACATCCCATTAGGAGGCACAGGATTCTCTGCTACTGGTGGTTGTGGAATGGGATTGCTTGGTTAAGTGTTAACTACTGTAGCTTTCCCATATACAAGTACCTATGTCCTTTTGTGATTAGTCAGTAGTCTGTGGGAAGATACTATCTATGAGATCATGTGAATGTCCTATTCCCCAATAATATTTTCACAGGTACTTCTAGGCATTCATAGGTGATTTGTGCCTGAATTAATTACAATGGAGATTGCAAAGGGATTATTTTCTAATTCTATAATCCCCTTTTCATCTAATAGATAGCATTTTGTAAGAACTTCTGTCACATCCTTCTACTCCCCCTTAATATGGATTCATGGATTTTTAAATTAAATGTTTTATATTTAATAACTGATGATCAATGTTATACTTTTAGATGTACAAATTGTTCAAATCTAGCCAGTGGGTGCCCCTTCAAGCCAGTTCCTGTGTTCTTTACATGACTACCGTAGTCTTTGAGCACGTTTTTGCTTTCAGGAATGAATTTTGTTTTGTTTGTTTGTTTTTGAGACAGAGTCTCACTCTGTCACCCAGGCTGGAGTGCAGTGGTGCAATCTTGGCTCCCTACAACCTCTGCCTCCCGAGTTCAAATGGTTTTCCTGCCTCAGCCTCCTGGGTAACTGGGATTACAGGTGCTTGCCACCACATCTGGCTAATTTTTGTATTTTTAGTAGAGATGGGATTTCACCATGTTGGCCAGTTTGGTCTCAAACTCCTGACCTCAAGTGATCCGCCTGCTTCAGCCTCCCAAAGTGCTGGGATTACAGGTGTGAGCCACCGTGCCCAGCCAGGAATGAATATTTTTTATGTGACTATGTTATAATATTTATTTTATAATAAAGCAGTAGCAGTGGTTTAGACATTTTAAACAAACTAATTTTCTTCTATCAATTGTTTGATGGAAGGTTCTTACAGTTTCAGTGATAAGTGAAATAATAAGTGTACACCTCTTATTTATTGAAGATTATAAGCATATCAAGAGGCTGGTTTCTGGTGTGTTTTTCAAAGCTAGTACTTTTCTCTTATTTTTGAGACAGGGTCTCTCCCAGGCTGAAGTGCAGTATGCAGTCATGGCTCGCTGCAGCCTCAGTCTCCCAGGCTCAGGCTCTCCTCCCACCTCAGCCTCTGAGCAGCTGGTACTACAGGTGCGCCCCACTGCACCTGGCTAATTACATTTTTTTTTTTTTTTTGTAGAGAGAGAGGGTCCCGCTATATGGCTCAGGATGGTCTTGAACTCCTGAGCTCAAGTGATCCTCCTGCCTCAGCCTACCAAAGTGCTGGGATTACAGGTGTGAGCCATCGCACCTGGCCAAAGCTGTTACTCTTCTGATTTGTGATTCAGAATAAAAATTTCTGAGTGCTGCCTCCTGGGACTCACTGTGGATGGATGCCTAAGATGGAGAAATGCTTTGGGACAGCCCTCCTTACATGTACTTCTGCTCTGTCCCTTCTCCTGCTCATATGTTTTAGAAATGCAGTGATAAGGCCTGGGTTTACTTGTGCTCATTTTCCATTATCTTTCCCAAATTTTAATTGGACAAAATCTAAATTGCTTCTCTGTATCCAGTTTACCTTTTATATTTCCAAGCCCTCTTTAAGCTTTAGCTACTGAAAATGCCATTGAAAACAGTTTAAGTAAATAACTCATACAGGGAAAATATCAAATTTTAAGTATTGTCGAAAGAATGTGCTGTAAAGTATACTGAACTCCTCTTTTGTAAAGTTCTGGTACAAGTGGCTTTACTTCATTATACATTTAAAGTACGTGTAAGAAATTCAGTATGTATCACTTGTGGTATTGTTGCTAACTTGGTTGGAGGGTGGGAGGGTTTAAAGCTGGGAAAGGGAAGAAACTATGAAGGAATCTCTTACTAGACTGACATTTATTCCATCAGTTCATTTTCCTTGTATATTTTGTTTAATCACCTATGAATCGATCCAGCATGTCATTATTTAGGCTGCGTTTCTCTATTCTTGGCCACAAGAGTGTTTTAAGAGACTTCATACCATGCTGGCATCTAAATATGCTGTCTAAAGCATTGTCATAATCCACCATTCTCATAACCCTGTCAAAAAGGAAATAAAGTGTTTGGCATAACTTATTCTTAGTGAAACCCTGCTGTTTTCTACTGATTGCCTCTTTTCATTGCCTCTAAGTTCTCACAAACCACTTACCTTTCCTCCTAATCTTTGCCCATCCCAAGACATCAGTTCTTTCCCTGCAGCTGGATGTTGCCTGTGCTGTGGGTAAGGCAAATCTCTAACTAAGAAGTCATTGTATGGACTCTTTTGTGGGAAAATTGTTCGCATGGATCCACCAAGCAAATGTCTGCAGAGTCCATTTTGAGAAAAACTGACTTAAGAAACTGATTTTCTGGACATGTTGTATCAATTATTTCTGTAAAAGAGAAGTCACTGAACTGGTAAAATATATATTTTTTAGATTCTCCAAAAAAAAGTGAACATGCAATTAAGAATTTTTTTCAGGCCCAGTTCCCTGGGGCAGGGATAGAGGATGTGGGCATATGAAGATCTCAGATAAGAAACAGTGGTTGAGGCCAGGCACAGTGGCCCACGCCTGTAATCCCAGCACTTTGTGAGGCCAAGGCGGGTGGATCACCTGAGGTCAAGAGTTCAAGACCAGCCTGGCCAACATGGTGAAACTCTATCTCTACTAAAATACAAAATTTAGCCGGGCGTGGTGGGCACTTGTAATCCCAGCTACTTGGGAGGCTGAGGCAATCACTTGAACCTGGGAAGTGTAGTTTGCAGTGAGCCAAGATGGCATAATTGCACTCCAACCTGGGCAACAAGAGTGAGACCTTTGCTGTTAAATGGTGCTCTCGGTAGCAGCAACATCAGGTGCTTCATAGAAATACAGACTCTCAGACCCTAATCCAGCCCTGTTTAATGAGAAACTGCATTTTGACACCATCTCCAGGTGGTTCATATACAAATTAGGGTTGAGAAGCCCTGGAAATCATTTTCATGAGACCGTCCCTCTGCAAGTGAACTGGTAGAGAGATAAAGACTCATCTTGTGAAATACCTGCAGATACTAAATAGCATGATTAGGAAAATCCTTTTAGAGGGAATTCAGATAATTATTGAACACTATTGACTCAATACAATTGTTTAATATTGACCTTCCCACACTATACCTTGTGAGATTTAAGATGTTTCCAAGTACTATGACTGTTATTTTCAAAAAATGATTTTTTTAGTCATTTTACTAGTCCTAGGCCAGAGTGCTCAAAATCTTTCCTTCCCTTTACTGCTTTCTGTATTCTTTGTAAAGGTGGCTAAATTGTTAAGTTATGCTTCAGCATGAAGGAAAAACTCCAAGAAGAAAGGCTTAGCTGGGGCTGTGCTCTGTTGTTTGCATTTTAACTTTGTTGGAGCTTCTTAAGCACAGTAGGGCCTTTTTTGTTCCATGGCACTGCAGGCTTGTCACATAACCCTGTGAGTAGTAATCAGCTGGACTCCAGATGTTGCTATTGCACATTAGACCAGTGTTACCTTCAATAATGTTGATGGCAGCTTGATCATATATGAGGGTTTCCTAGCTTTCTAGATGTCTTACTTATATTGGAGGTGATGAAGGAATTGAACCTCCTCCCTTCATTCGAGACATCCCTACATGTTTCTGAGGGGTGGACACGTCCTATAGGACTCTGATGGGCTGGTATATTTGCTATTGAAGAAAATACTTTAAGCCAATGTCAGATTGCAGGTGCATCTTACTGGCTTACTCAGATGGGAGAGTAGTGGGAACTGTGGGTGTTATGAGCTGCAGAGGGAATCTGTATGGTGTAGTGAAAAGAGCATTGCATTTGGAATTAGATAGATGTAGTTTGAATCCCAGCTCTCCTGCTTGGTAGTTCTGCAATCTAGTAACAGTTACTTAGTCTCTGATTTTTGAGTTCCATAATTGTAAAAATAGGACTAATTCCTATCTCTCCAGGTTGTTGTGAGGCTCTAATGAGATGATGTATTAAGAGCCTAATATAGTACCTGGCATAGAGTAGGTGCCCATTGAATGGTAAGTTCACATTACTAATCCATTTGGTATATTAAACAATTCCTTACAGTTTTATTTATGCCTGCCCCAGCTAAACTAAGTAAGGATTTAGGTAGCTTCTGATAGTTTTGCCCATCAAATGTATTTCGAAGTGATTCTTTGTCAGGTAAATGTCATCTTCTATTATTGCCACTGCAGCAGACACAGGCCTTCAAAGGCACAACGCTGTCAACCTGGCAGATTCATTAGCTGGATCAGAGCCAGCAGGGATTACATGTCCAGAAAGTTGAGATTATTTCATTTTACACATGGGATATGCCAGCATGTCAGTTAGAATCAAGGAAAAGGGACTATGTGTTTAAAACAATAACGAGTGGTAAAAAGAGCTTTGGTGAATTAATCATGTTCAAATGGTTGCAGTACGTGGAATTGTTTTCTGTGAAGAAGGCTATGAAATGCAACATTTTGTTTCGAAAACTATGCCCATGCTCATATAATATCCTGGAAAGGACATTTTCTTTTATATTTATAAAGGGTGTAGATTTTGATGTAAAACTCTCCAAATTCACAACTCTGCTTATGTCAGGAAACCAGGAGGTGTGGCACAAAATCCTAACTTATTAATGTTCTACCTGTGAATATTTGACTGTAGGCTTCTTCCATTACCTTTCACTTTCTCTGACTCTGAACCCATAGCCCGAGTTTGGAGGCTCTAGTTTTAGATATCAATATAGTGCACTGGTTATTTTTTAACTTTTAAAGTGGTTAAGTGGTTGCTGTTTAGAAAATGTTAGAAAAATAACTTTAATCAGATTTAAGAAAACTACTGGATGAATATTTTTGGTTTTGACTAAATTACATTTATTCATCTTTTAAATGGGGATTATAATGGTACCTATTCCATAGGATTAGTATTTACCTCATAGAATAAATGAAATATTAATAATATATGTGAAGTGCTTAGTAGATAGTACTTGGCATGTCATAAGCACATTTTATAATACTGTTAAGTATTATTAATTTTTTGCTATTGGTTTCTCTCTGCTTACAAAACAGGAATTTTCACTGTAGAAAATGTAAAATAAAGAAAATAAAAATCACATAAATGTTCTACCTAATAACAGAAACTGACATCTTAGTACATCTTCCCAGTTTTCTGTTTCCCTATATACATATATTTTACATAAGCAAATAAAAATTTTAGTAGTTTTAAACTTGCATTTTTCACTTATTATATTAGCCATAGTTTCCCGTGAAATATTATCACATAATTTTAATGTCATTTTATTTTCCTTAGGTCCTCAAACATGTTTCCTCTATTGTTAGATATTTGTGTTGTTTTCAGTCTTTCATTAGTTGTTAGTAATTCTCCAGTGAATTTTTTTCCCCCCTTGAGCTGAGTTCTTGGAAGAGAAATTGCTGGATTAAAAGCTGAATACACTTTTGTGCACATTGCAAAACTGCCTTTCAGGGAAGTTCTACAAATTTATATTCATACTTGGAATATATGAAATTTGGTGCTTACTCCTTCTGACACTGGGACATTATAATTTTAAAAAAGTCTCAATTTGATAGGTAAAAAGATATTTTTATGGAAAAATTTTCAATTTTCTACTGGTATTGAACTTTTTATGTTCAGAAACTATATTATTCTGTATAAGATTGCTTATCTGTGTCCTTTGAACATTTTGTGGGAGTTATTTATAGAAATCTCTTTAATTTTTAAGACTATCAACTCTTAAAAAATATATATATATTTTATTGCACTTTGTGTTCTGGGGTACATGTGCAAAACATACAGGATTGTTGCATAGGTACATACATGGCAATGTGGTTTGCTGCCTCCATCCCCCCATCACCTATATCGGGATTTCTCCCCATGTTATCCCTCCCCAACCTTCTTACCCCTCGCTGTCCCTCCCCTAGTCCCCCCCAACAGATCCCATTGTGTAATGCTCCCCTCCCTGTATCCATGTGTTCTCATTGTTCAACACCTGCCTATGAGTGAGAACATGTGGTGTTTTTCTGTTCTTATGTCAGTTTACTAAGAATGATAGTTTCCAGATTCATTCATGTCCCTGCAAAGAACATGACCTCATCATTTTTATGGCTGCATAGTATTCAATGGTATATATGTGCCACATTTCCCTTGTCCAGTCTATCATCGATGGGCATTTGGGTTGGTTCCAGGTCTTTGCTATTGTAAACACTGCCGCAATGAACATACTTGTGCATGTGTCTATAATCGAATGATTTATAATCCTTTGGATATATGCCCAGTAATGGGATTGCTGGGTCAAATGAAATTTTTATTTCTAGGTCCTTGAGGAAGCACCACACTGTCTTCCACAATGGTTGAACTAATTTATATTCCCATCAATGGTGTAAAAGTGTTCCTATTTCTCCACATCCTCTCCAGCATCTATTGTCTCCAGATTTTTTAATGATCACCATTCTAACTGGCGTGAGGTGGTACCTCAATATGGTTTTGATTTGCATTTCTCTAATGACCAGTGATGATGAGCATTTTTTCATATGTTTGTTGGCCTTATAAACGTCTTCTTTTGAAAAGTGTCTGTTCATGTCCTTCACCCACTTTTGAATGGGTTTGTTTGTTTTTTTTCTTGTAAATCTGTTTTAGTTCTTTGTAGATTCTGGATTTAGCCCTTTGTCAGATGGGTAGATTGCAGAAATGTTTTCCCATTCTGTTGGTTGCCAGTTCACTCTATTGATTGTTTCTTTTGCTGTACAGAAGCTCTGGAGTTTAATTAGATTCCATTTATCTATTTTGGCTTTTGTTGCCAATGCTTTTGGTGTTTTAATCATGAAGTCCTTGCCTATGCCTATGTCCTGAATGGTTTTGCCTAGGTGTCTTTCTAGGGTTTTTATGGTGTTAGGCCTTATGTTTAAGTCTTGAATCCATCTGGAGTTAGTGTAAGATATCAGAAAGGGGTCCAGTTTCTGCTTTCTGCACACTGCTGGCCAGTTTTCCCAACACCATTTATTAAACAGGGAATCCTTTCCCCATTGCTTGTTTTTGTCAAAGATCAGATGGTTGTAGATGTGGGGCGTTGCCTCCAAGGCCTCTGTTCTGTTCCATTGGTCTATATCTCTGTTTTGGTACCAGTACCATGCTGTTTTGATTACTGTCACCTTGTAGTATAGTTTGAAATCAGGTAGCATGATGCCTCCAGCTTTGTTCTTTTTGCTTAGAATTGTCTTGGCTATGCGGGCTCTCTTTTGGTTCCATATGAAGTTTAAGATGGTTTTTTCCAGTTCTGTGAAGAGGGTCATAGGTGGCTTGTTGGGGATAGCATTGAATCTATAAATTACTTTGGGCAGTATGGCCATTTTCATGATATTGATTCTTCCTAACCATGAGCATGGCATGTTTTTCCATCTGTTTGTGTCCTCTCTTATTTCATTAAGCAGTGGTTTGTATTTCTCCTTGAAGAGGTCCTTTACATCCTTTGTTAGTTGTATTCCTAGGTATTTTTATTCTCTTTGTAGCAATTGTGAATGGCAGTTCATTCTTGATTTGGCTCTCTTTAAGTCTGCTATTGGTGTATAGGAATGCTTGTGATTTTTGCACATTGATTTTGTATCCTGAGACTTTGCTGAAGTTGCTTATCAGTTTCAGGAGA
>CAUYQU010047595.1:0-74495 GCA_963574635.1 Cheracebus regulus | reverse complement strand
CCTCCAGCTCCCCCTCCCGGCCCTCCATCGCCCTCTCCCGCCCCTCCCCCGCCCACTCCCTCCCATCCATCTCCCTCGCCCTCCCTGCCCCACTATTTCCATTTCACAGCGCTGCTCTCCATCTGAAATCAGTCTTCTTGTTGACTTGCTCATGAATTTTCTTCCTTACTGAAGATAAGTTCCAGGAGAACAGGGACCATATCTGTCTCTGGCTGGTTTGCTGCCATTTCGCCAGCATCTGATGGATCCTAGGTGCTCAGTGACTAGTTGGCGAGTGAATGAAGGATTCACGGTTAGCCTGGGGAAGGGCAGGGCGAGGAACGATACCCTCGTGAGGGAACAGCCACGTGGCACGGTTCAGTTCTGGGCCTCGGTGGCAGCTGTGCCAGGCAGTGGTTGGGCTGGAGCGGGAGGCGTAGTCCCTCTGACTGTGTGTCTTGGCCGCAGGCGGCTGGTGGAGCGGCTGGAGACCCTGCGGGGGAACGTGATGGGGAACGGCCTGTCCCAGTGTCTGCTCTGTGGGGAGGTGCTGGGCTTCCTGGGCAGCTCCTCCGTGTTCTGCAAAGACTGCAGGAAGGTAAGACCCTGCTCCGTCCTGTCCTTCCGACTTCCCAGCCGCCATCCTGGATCAGCCCTGCTGGGCTGTGCCACCCTTGGTCTCTTGGCAAGGACAAAGGAAGACCAAACATCCTGATGTCTAGGGCCGGCTCTGGGTCGCGTAGCTTGGGTGTATCTTCTGGCTCTCCCACTGGATTCACACCCGAGCTTCGAGACCCAGCGCTGCTGTTAGAAGTCAGGGTGTGAATCTAGCTCTTCTTCTGTGACCTCAGAAAACCTATTCACTATCTCAGACCTGCGGTTCCTCATCTGTAAAATATGGTAATGATGCCGTGCACCTCACCATGCTCTGAGGTTAAATATCATTAAAGGCGAAGCTCTTACAACCCTGCCTGGCACATAGGCGCTCAAATGGTATCATCTCCAGAATATATTAAGGCAACAAGAAAAAAGTGTTTTTAGTTGTTGTTAGATAGATCCTGTTTCCTCAAGGCCAGGTCGCGTGCTAGGAGGCAGTGTGTGCTCTGTTGGTCTGCTCTGCTCTTCGTCCCTGGTTACTCAAAGGAGAATGATCTTTGCAGGAGATCAAATCGATTTCCTCCTGATACTAAACTGTGCCACATAGTAAACTGTTTTGTAACGATTCTGGGACTCTTTAAATATGACTTTTAGTTTTTTCTGGAGTTTCAGCTTGCCTTTCTTTTTCTTATTGCTGAGAGAATAATGCACCTTCCAACCCTCAGGATTAGTCGGCATCTCAAGTTTACTGTCATATGGAGCCTCTTTTTTTCCTGGAATAAACCCTTCTAGATTCTCCCTCCTGCTGCCCCTAGGTTGGTAACTGCACAGCTCTTATAATGGGACTCCCCTTTGCTACCCTCCTCGGTTAGACACACTATTCTCTTTTTTGTTTTCATCTTAGTTTTGCTGGAACTCATCCTCAAGTAACTTCCATGTGCTGGTCCCGGCTTTTTATTTTTATTTTTTGTTTTTTAAGACAGAGTCTCACTCTGCGCCCAGGCTGGAGTACAGATGGCGTGATCTCAGCGCACTGCAACCTCCACCTCCTGGGTTCAAGCAATTCTCCTGCCTCAGCCTCCTGAGTAGCTGTGATTACAGGCGCGCACCACCACACGCAGCTAACTTTTGTATTTTAGTAGAGAAGGGGTTTCGCCATGTTGGCCAGGCTGGTCTCCAACTCCTAACCTCAGCTGATCCACCGGCCTCAGCCTCCCAAAGTGCTGAGATTACAGGCATGAGCCTCCGCGCATGGCCGCTGGTCATGGTTTTAAGACTGGAGTTACTATACTGAAGAAGACAGAGGAGGAACTTTCTTGAGATGATAGTGGGCAAGGGAACTTAAAAACAAGTAATGATCAAGTAAACAAGACGGTTTCAGGACACACTAAGCTCTGGGAAGAAATAACGGGGGAGGAGGATGGGAAGTGCTTAGAAGACCAGGAGAGATGGAAAAGTCAGAAGAAATAAACATGGATGTGGAACATGGAGGCCATTGGCAACTTCATAAGGGCGTTTTCAGTGGCATTCAAAAAAGCTCGATGAGAAAACCAAAGGTACAGTGGGGTTAATGTGCCCAGTTAATAAGGGGGAAAGCCAGGATTTCAGCTGCGGTTATTTTTTTTTTCCTGCTCTGTCATGTGTGGTAAACTGGGCTGAGGAATGTGGATTAATTGGTCCAGGAATACTGGAGGGGAGGTGGGGGCCGCTGTTGGGCTGTGCTGACTCCTCCTCCAGCCCTTCGAAGGCCTGGACTGCGGGTCACTGTAGGTGGGGGTGCAGGGACTTGGGAAGGTCCAGCTTCCAGGACTTGGGCGGTGAGGTCATGTTTTGTGACTCCTGCTGGGAGAACAGGACCTGGCAGCCTGTTTCCTCCTCTGTCTCTCAACCTCACAACTGCTGTGAATATTCCAGATGCAGAGGGTCATAAAGAGGTATGGGGCTGGCCTGCTTCTCCTGGATGGTCCAGGGCCTGGGCCACAGAGGCAGCTGCTGGCCTAGCTGTGCAGCAGTTAACACAGCTGCTCCCTGGGGCCACATCTTAGGCAACAGTGGCCGTCCCGGGGAGGACCTCAGCTAGAAGTGGGTCCCCAGGCCGCCCTGGAGCTCTGAGCTGCTCCAGGCATTTCCGTTGAAATGGTTCTTAGTGTTCAGAAGGCTGAGGACTCAGTCCTGGCGTGGACAGTGAGGCTGGGGAGCTCTGAGCTTCTGAGAGTCGTGTTCCTGGATGGAGGCGGGAGGAGAGGGTGTTAGGGGAACACAGCTGGATGGCGGGCATTTGGGGAGTTGGAGGGTTCACACTTCCTTCTTGGAGGAGATTATGTGCATTCATTCATTCATTCATTCTTTAGTTAATAGCCCACTGTGTGAAGGCCCTGTTCTGGGTGCTGGCAATGCCGTGAACGAGACGGACAGAGTACTCACTCTCACGGAGATGACTTTCCAGGGGTGGGGTAATAGAGAAGACACATGGAGCTCAGACAGGGTCCCCAGAGCCTCTCCCTAGGTGCTCTGCTTCATGTCATAGCACTCGGTGCACCGAGGAACAGAGAAGACAAATGGATAAGCACACAGTAGCACTTGGACACCGAGAATTAACGCAGAGCACCTAGGGAGAGACTTCGGGGCCCTCTCTGACCTCAGGGCATGTTCAAGGGACAGATGATGGCGTCTGGGACACAGAGAAGGAGCGGCGGGTTGGCCCATCACACACAGCTTTGCCAGCAAGGCCAGGAGCTGGGGTTTCACTGTGACTTTAATGGGATGTCAGTGGAGAGTTTTCAGCTGGGGTGTGATGGGATCTGATTTTAAGAGATGACCCTGGCACTGGAGACTAGTCAGCTGGTGATGGCTGTCCCTGGGGATGATAGGGTCGGGACAGGGCTACGCAGGGACTGAGGCCATTGCTGAGACACAGTGCCAGCCTCTTTGGTGTATTCTGAGCAGATGGGGAGGAGTTCGAGGGGGTGAACAAGGGTTCTAGGAAGGAAAGAGCCCTGGACTACAGGGGCCAGCCAGGGTGAGAGGCCGCGTGGTCCACCTGAGCACAAGGGGGCAGCAGGTGCTACTGGACTGGCCGGTGAGTTCTGTGCCCACGCAGATGCCACACAATGCTGAGAGCTCATGACCGGATGGGAGGGGCTCATCCATACTTGGAGGAGTGGCTCCGTGTTCCCGCAAGGGCCTCGGGGGCAGTTTCCCTCCTCCCTGGCCCCAAGATTGTAGGGTGGCTGGGCCCTGAGCCACAGGGCCCGACAGACTTGGGTTGAGGTCCCCGCGTGGCCCTGGTGGAGCAGTCGTGGTTAAGTCACTTCACATCTCTGGGCCTCTGTTTTGCCGTCTGTAAAATGGAGTCATCTGTAAAATGGCGTCATGAAGCATCCCTCATCTTGATGGATGAGTGAGTCAGTGCAGGTGAGGCCTTGGCAGACTGCCCGGCCCATCAGCAGCAGGCCGTGAAGGGTCCTGCCTGCGGAGGCTGCACGCGTGTTATGAGGGTGGAGCGGGTCCCAGACGTCTTAGAAGAGGCTGAGTGACTCCCTGGGCCATAGCCCAGGCTGCCACAACAAAATGCCACGGACTGAACTGGGCGCCTTCAGCAGTGGACACATTTCATAGGTTGGAGGCACGAAACTGAGACCCAGCGGCTGGCTGAGTCTGTGTCTGGTGAGGGCGCTCTTCCCGGCATGCAGACAGCCGCCTTCCTGTGGCTCATCTGGCGAGAGGAGAGGGCTCTCGTCTCTCCTTCTCCTCTTGCTTTTTGTTTTTTGACAGGGTCTCACTGTCACCCACGCTGGAGTACAGCGGCGTGGTCATTGCTCACTGCAGCCTCCAACTCCTGGGCTCAAGCAATCTTCCCGCCCCAGCTTCCTGGTAGCTGAGACAACAGATGTGTGCCACCACCCCTGCCTAATTTTAAGTATTTTGCAGACACAGGGCATCGCTCAGTTGCCCAGTCTGGTCTCAAACTGGCCCTCAAGCGATCCTCCACCTCAGCTTCCCATAGTGCTGGGTGACAGACCTGAGCCACGCCCCCGACCTCTTCCTTTTCTTAAGAAGACAGGAGTTCTGTTGGATTAGGGCCCCACCCTTGTGACCTCATTTTACCTAAATTACCTCCTAATGACCCTCTCTCCAAATACAGCCCCTAGGGGACACAGTTCAGTCCCCGGCACCCACATTCTCCTCACTGGAATTCTCTTTGTCTTAAACTTAGAATTGGAGCTCCCACAGTTAGTCCTACAGTGTTCGTAGTTTACGTGAAAGTCCCGGAAGCCTTTGTAGCTCCAGCAGTGGATTCCTGAGCCGGCAGGGAAGCCCTCAGTTTCTGTGCAGGTTACTCACATAAATGTCTCACTCAGTTGCTTAGCCTGCTATGTGCCAGTCCTGGGTCAGGGGTATCCAAAAAGAGAGGTGTTCAGAACGATCTCTTCCCTCGTGGCCTGACGGTCACGATGAGCAGATGAGATTCTCTAGAGTGATGTGCACCGTGGCTGGGACTGGGGTTCCCAGGACTCAGAGCAGCCAGGAGGGCTGCCTGGTGGAGGGGGCCCCTGAAGGCCGGGCAGGCTTCTGCAAGGCTTAGGCCAGAGGGAAGGGCATCTGCGGAGGGGAAGAACACGCAGGCCGAGGCTAGAAGCTGGAAACGGGCTGGGCTGGGCAAGCGCCTCGCTGCGAGGGAGGTGCCCACAGGGCAGAGGCGTGTGCTGGAGGAAAAAGCAACACAGGATGTGACTGGGGAACAGTGACCTCAGAGGAGGGAGGGGCGTGCTCCAGCTGCCTCCAAGGCTGAGATCCCGGGGACCTGCAAATGCAGGGCAGAGCTGGGATCTTTGGGACGCTGAGCTGTAGGGGACTTGGGAGTGTTTCGGGGGACAAGCTGCATTTGAGCAGTGAATGGGCAGATGTACAGGGCCTGGGACTCCAGGGAGAGAATCGCAGTCACTGACCCCCCGGGATCCCTGCTGTGAGGGGTGGTCACCTAGAACCAGAGCCGCTGCAGAATCAGGGAGGCCCAGACATGACCCCTGCAGGGCTCTCGGGCGTCTGGGAGGAGAGATGATGCCATCCATTCCTCGTCCAACACAGATTTATCATGCACCTGTGGTGTCAGGCACTGGGGACCTGGGGTCGGGAGCCACGCAGATCCCAGTGCTCCGGAGGGAGGTGTTAAACCAGGATGGGTGGTTCGTTACAGTTGGGGTTGGGGCTGGGGGGGCTCTGCTTGGGGCCTGCCAGCTTTGGGGCGCCTCACCATTTATCTCCATTGCCACGCTGCACCTCCTCACCTTCTGCAGGGGGCTGCGGCCAGGGCCCTGGACGGTGAGGGCTCGGGCAGGCTGGAGAAGGGGTGCTGGGAGATCCCCACCACAGGAAGTGTCCAGGCCCAGGCGAGGTCGGAAAACAGAGCCTCGGGTGCTCCTGGGCACCCAGAGGCATCCCCAGGAAGAGGCGTTCCCAGCGAGAGGCCTGGCAGCCCTCAGCGACTGTGAGCTGAGCTCGCGGGTGGAAGCCGCTGCTATGCTGCTCCTCACCGGGTCCCCTCTGTAATTGGGCCTGCGGCCTTGGCTGCCTGCCCTCATTATCTGAGTGCTGTGGCGGGAAGGGAGAGGGGCTGGCTGGTTAATGAGAGAGGTCTGGTGCCCCTGATGGCTTGGGATCGGAGTCAGCCCGCTTTCAGCGTCATCCAGAGTCCAGCCGGCGCTGGGAGGCTGAGCCGGGCCCGCCGGAGCCTGGGCGGCATCGTCACCCTTTGAGGGAAGCAGCTGGGTTTTTTCTGGTCTCGGCCAAATGTGCCGCACAGTGTGGGTGCAGGGGAGCCTGCCCATGAAACGATGGTCTGAGTCCTAATGAAGGGAGACGGGCCAGTCTTACGTTTTACCCAAATCCCTCAGAGGAAGTCCAGCTCAGGCGGGGGGTGGGCATCACCCAGCCCAGCTTGGAGGGAAGGGACTGGCCAGAACCTAACCCTCCCTCCAACCTGGCTTGAGCCCACTTGGCTCTGAGGAGGGTGTGTGTCCTGCTGAGTCATCCTGGGTCCCTGGCCTAGGGGCTGGCAGGAGCCCTGGGCTGGGTGGGGGACACGCCATTTTCCTGAAGCTTCCGTTTCCCTCTGTTTGGTTGCTGGGACTCCGGGCCGTGATGCCGCGGGAGGAGCAGGGGCGTCCGTTCCCTCTGCTGCCTGCCTGCTGTAGAGTCCTGCCCTCTCCGGCAGCGTTTTAAGAGACGAGGTCTTAGCCTACCACGCAGGCTGGAGTGCAGTGGCAGACAGCTCACCGCAGCCTCAAACTCCTCAGCTCAATCAGTGCCCCTACCTGAGCCTCCCTAGGAGCTAGGACTACAGGCAGGCACACCTTGCCTGGATAATTTTTTATTTTTTGTAGAGACAGGGTCTTGCTCTGTTGCCCAGGCTGGTCTCAAACTGCTGGCTCAGATGACCCTCCCGCCTCGGTCTCTCAAAGTGCTGGGATGAAGGCATTGAGCCCCCGTGTCTGGCCTCGTCACTGTTTCGTTCCCAGCAGCCAGCCCTCTGCTCCTGGAGGGGGCAGTGATCCCTGACCTGCCTGCAGCAGCACTGCCGAGAGAGTCTGCTCACCTCTGAGTAGTCTCCTGTCTGGGGAAGCTCTGGGGGTCCTAGCCCCATCCAATTTACAGAGAGCTCCTCCTGGAGGTGAAGGCAGGGCTAGGAGAGGATTCAGATGCTGCTCAAAGTGTGGGCCGAGGGCCAGTTATGTGGATGTCGTCTAGGTGTTCATTACAAAGGCAGAATCTCAGGCCCCCCACACCTCCCAGGCTAGAAGCTGCAGTTTAACCAGGCCCCTTTGCATAAGGTTTCAAGGTTCATCTATGACGTCGCAGGCGTCAGGATTTCCGTCCTTTGTAAGGCTGAGGAGCATTTCACGACGCACATCCGTGTTTCGTTTATCCGCTCATCTGTGACAGCCATCGGGGTTCCTTCCGTGTTCTAGCCGTGGTGAGTAGCGCTGCGGTGACCTCGAGTGTGCACCTCTCTGAGATCCTGCCTTCCGGTCTCACGGGTCTATGCCCAGCAGCGGAATCACTGGACCCTGTGGTGATTCTGTTTAACTGAGGAGTCTCCCTCCCGCTTTCCGTGGCAGCTGCAGCATTTTACATTTCCACAAGTGTAAGGGTTTGGAGAAGTCAGCTTTCTGCAGAGCCTCCTCCCCGATGGGTGTGGGGTGAAAGTCCTCTGTCGGCGCGTCCCCTACCCCCTTTCCAAACCTCACCCTCGGCCTGTCCCTCTGGAGAAGCAGCAGCTCCCGGAGCCATTTCATCCCAGTCACCTGCAAATTGGCCTCGTGATATCCTTTCTCCTCTCAACCTAATTTGTACGTGGAAGACATGTTTGTGCCTCATTATGAAGATGGATTTTTCATTCAGTGGCTGACGTTTCCTAGATTCCCGGAAGCAGTCACTTAATTCGTCTGCCCCAGGGGCCTGCTCCAGCTGCTCCTGCCTCTCTGAGGCTGCTTGGCAGGGACCGACTTGGCTGGATCAGAGGATTGGACCAGACACCACCCTGCCTCTCGAATGTCCGCCTTGCTCAGGAGTCTGACGGCAGAACATCTCCGATACGGCCTGCTTTTCTCCTGCTGTTGTGAGGCCTGCAACGTGACTTTTCTGCTTCCGAAGGGAGAACGAGCAGCTGCCTTATGTGGTGCTGAGCCCATTCTGCCCACCCCACACGCCACCAGCATGCTGCTGACCTCCAGCTCAGGGCTATCAGCACAAAGGCAGCCAGGGGGCTGCAGGGACCCAGGGTGGGCTTGGGGAACCACACGGATCCCTGACAAGGCCCACAGCTTTCTGGACAGAACTTTGCATGATGTGTCCCACGCCATTTCCTGTGTGCACTCAGTCAACTTCATGCCAGGCCCCAAGGCCGAGGAGGCGGAGAAGCCAGCCCCTGCCCTCCAGAAGCTCACCGTTGGTGTCAGATACGGCAGTGCATTGTGAGAAGTGCTGCAGGAGTAGAAGGCAGGCAGGAGCATGGGGTGGACCTGCCATGGGCAAAAGGTGGCACCCGGGGAGGTGGGGGAGGCCTCCGGGCTGCAGAGGGGAGTAGGTGACCAGGTGTCAGGAAAAGGCACTTCAGGAGCAGGCGCAGCTCTGCACAGGAGGGGCTGGGAATTGTGGGGCGTAGCTGAGGGTCTCATTGTGCCGAGGAGTGAGAAGGAGAGGGAGGGAGGGAAAGGGAAGAAGGAGAGGGCGGTGGGGAGACCAAAAGAACCCGTGAGGGACAAGAAGCAGATGGGGAGGAGAGAGACAGGAGGATGGGAAGGGCTGTGTGTGCCAGGCTGGGGCTTGCCCTGTGGCCGGCAGACACATCGAAGGGTGCTAGGAGGGAAACGAGTCTCGTGGGCCTGTGAAGAGGGTCAGTCGAGAGGCAGATTTGCAGAGACTCCATGGATACTGAGTTACCCAATTCACCGCAGCGAGGGCCTGAGTTCAGGCAGGAGCAGCTAGGATGGAGACTCTGAAGACGAGAGTTAGCCGTGACAGAAGCAGCCAGTGGTGGAGAGCTCACTCTGAAGGTGCCAAGGCCCCACCTGCCCCATGAGCAAAGCCACCTGGAGGTCCCGGTCAGCACATTGCAGGTGAAGAGATGGAGGCCAGGTGGAGTCACACAGTGGCCAGTGCTGGGTCTGACCACCTCACCAGCCAGGTGGGGCATGTGCGCGGGGACTGCGTGGAGGGCTGGTCTAGGGTGGGAGCCGCTTGCGGGGCTGGGTGTCCAGGGGAGCTGTGTGTGTGTACCAGGTGGTCCACGCTGGCCCCCAGGCCGTGGGTCAGAAAGGGGCCGGGGAATTCAGGCGCAGCGGCTCACGCCTATAATCCCAGCACTTTGGGAGGCTGAGGTGAGAGGATTGCCTGAGCCCAGGAGTCTGAGACCAGCCTGGGCAATGTAGTGGGACCCCATCTCTACCAAAAAATAAAAAATAACTGGGCATGGTGGTGCACACTTACGGTTCCAACTACTTGGGAGACTGAGGTGGGAGAATGAGCCTGGAAGGCCTGAGCCCCAGAGGCGGGGCTTGCAGCGAGTCAAGACTGTGTGCCTAGCACCTCCACGTGGGTGTTCTGCTGTTGAGATGCTGAAGGTGGGGCCATCCCTGGGCACCTGCTGTGTGTGTGGTCAGGTCACCCACGTGGGAGGAATCTAGGTGAGGAGGAGCCATCCTGTAACCTCATGTAACCTGGAGGAGCTGCCCCCTGGGACGTCAGGGGCAGAGGAGGTTGGTGTGAGCTGGGCCTGCAGGGTGGAGTGTTCCTTCCCCACCGAGCCCCTCAGCTGTGAGGCGGGCACCACCCCGTCCTCCTGGACTGTCCTGGGTTTCACATTTGTAAATGGCTCGGGTGTGGGAGGGAACCAAAGGAAGGAGAATATGTGACACAAAAACTGTGTGAACTTAAATCTCAGTGTCTCTAAAACTTTGCTGAGTGCAGCCATGCTCTCGTTCTCCTGTGGCCTCAGCTGGCTCAGTGCTGCCCTGGCCGGGTTGAATGGTTGTGACAGTGCCTAAGATGATGACTTTCTGGCCTTTGGCCAAACAGCATGCCCACCAGTCCCAGCCATGAGCCCCAGCCAGGCACTCGCTGCTCAGAATGGAGAAGGGGCCTGACCTCCTTCCCCTCCAGTTATGTGGGGCCGGTGTGGGGTACCAGGCTCAGCTGTTTGAGCCTCAGCAGATTCCAGAATTTAATGAGCTGGTTGCTCTTGGTCTTACTAGTTTTCTTTTTCCAGAATTTTAAAAAGTGACTTACACTACCTTGCAGACGTTTAGAACATGGGACTCTGGCCCCCGGGTTCCCCCGGCTCGGGCTCATTCTCTCCCCGCTCTCTGCCTCCGCTTTCTCATCTGGAAGTTGGAAATAGTAATCATGCCCATCTCGGAGGGTGGCTGTAAGGATTGCAATGAGGAAAGTATGTGATATGCTCTTAGAAACAGGCCCTGAAACATTGAACTGCTCACTAATTATTAAAAAGTCAAACAATGCAGCCTTTCTCCCTGCCCCTCCACCTGTTTCTTACAACTGCTGGGTGATCTAATTCATTCCTAAGTTGTAAAATCTTGTTTTGTTTTGTTTTTGTTTTTTGAGATGGGGTCTCGCTCTGCTGCCCAGGCTGGAGTGCAGTGGTGGGATCTTAGCTCACTACAGCCTCAACCTTCTGGGCTCATGTGATCCTCCCACCTCAGCCCCCCCAGTGGCTGGGACTAGAGGCGCGTGCCACCACTCCTGGCTAAATTCTTATTTTCTGTTTTTTATGGAGACTGGGTCTTGTTATGTTGCCCAGGCTGGCCTCAAACTCCTCAAGTGATCCTCCTGCTCAGCCTCCCAAAGTACTGGGATACAGGCATGAGCCGCCAACCTTGGCCGTAAAGTTACGTCGTTAGTTCTTAGAAGCCTCAGATTTTATCTCCAAGAGATAAAGTCCTACAGAGAACCATCAAGTTTATTTTCTGACTTGGATGCCTTGTAGACATGACATATCAAGGATAATCCAACCCTAAAAAAATAAGTGAAACGCTACAGATATGTGTAAAATGTTAAGCACCGACCCGTGATCTTAGCAGTCGGGGTGTTCGTCCTCCCACCTTCTCTGTCTCCCCACACTCACACGGCTACACGTGGGGTGGATGCATATGTATGCTCTTCATGGGACCAAACTACATTGCTTATTCTGGAATTTCCTTTTTTCATCTTCTTTTTCCACTTAATAAGATACCAAAAACATCCTCCCATGACTATACGTGTAAATCTAATTCCAGTTGTAGGAGCTGTGCTGTATAGGGGAGTTTTCACACTCCCCTCCAGGCCCCTCACACCCCTGCTGGGCAGGCCTGGGTGAGTGTGGGTGGTAGCTGGGGCGGGGGAGAGGGGAGAGCTGTGCCTGGACCCCCCCTCACTGACAGCAGGTGCCTCCGTCCTGTTTCGGTAAGCTCAGCCTCTTCCCGTGGTCCCAGTCTCTCCTGTGCACAGCCCTGTCTACTGCCTGCCTCTGCCCTCCACTTCCCGCACCGCACACAGACACACCCGCCCACGTCTGAACTCCCGTTGAAGGCATGGTTCAAGTTCATCCCCGAGACGGCTCCTGGGACCTTGGGTAAATGAAAGGACTGATGTGGTGGGTGGGGCGGGGCAGGCAGGGTGAGGCCCTGCTGGGTAAATGCACAGGCAGAACACATCTGAGCCTGTTACCTGCCTGCCCTGTGCACCCACACCTGGAAGGGCTGGGAGGCAGCTCTGAACCTCCTGTGTGACCTCAGGTGAAAATCTGTTCCGCTCTCTGGCCTTCCAATGAAAGGCAAAGGCTGGACGGGAGAATCTCTCAGCCTCCCTGTGGTTTCCTCCCACACAGTGCAGCTGGGTCCCAGCCCCGAAGCCTGGCTGTGCACAGGTGCTGGAGCGGCAGCCGCAGGGCTGGAAGCCGAAGCTCGCGTCTCTGCCTCTGGAGCACAGCTCGGTTGGTGGTGGTTTTAAAGCCGTGGCAGGTTTGCTGCTGAATTCATTTTGGCTCGGGCCCTAGTGAGCTCTTCGCAGGAGGAGTCAGTGTGGGGGTGCTTCTGAGAACCCCCGTGCCTCTACCATTTCTATGATGTCATGTGTCACTCATGTCCCCCAGGAGATGGACAGGTAAAAGGCAGTGTTTATACTCATTTTCCAGATGGAGAAACTGAGGCTCAGAGGAATGACTCCCTCTCAGTGGCACTGCCAGTGCCTTGCAACGACTTGTACAGCTCTGTTCAGAACTTTGCCTACAGGCTGGGCGAGGTGGCTCATGCCTGTAATTCCAGCACTTTGGGAGGCCAAGGTAGGAGGATCCCTGGAAGCCAGGAGTTCGAGACAGCCTGAGCAACAAAGTGAGACCCTGTCTTAACAAAAAATGAAAAAACCACGCCTGTAGTCCCAGCTACTTGGGAGGCCGAGGCAGGAGGATCACTTGAGGCCAGGAGTTTAAGACCAGCCTGGGCAACATGGCAAAACCCCATCTCTACACAAAATAAGAAAATTAGCCAGGAATGGTGACGTGCACCTGTAGTCTCAACTGCTGGGGAGGCTGAGGTGGGAAGATTGCTTGAGCCTGGGAGGTTAAGGCTACAGTGAGCCATGGTCTGGTCACTGCAGTCCAGCCTGGGTGACAGAGTGAGACCCTGTCTCAAGAGAAAAACAAAAACCCAGAGAACTTTGCTTATATACCTTTTAAAATGTAAAGAGATCTAAAGATGTGCAGGAGACTCCCAAAGGAAGGTGATGTCTGGTCCCACTTGCAAGCAAGGTGGCAAGGCTGATGGCTTCATGCCCCCTATGCTGGGGGAGGGATTGTAGCTCTTACGGTGGAGCATTCAGAGGGTGAGGGAGCACCCAGCCCAGGATCATCCAGAGCAGGAGGGAGCACCCAGCCCCAAGGAATCCAGAGTCAGAGGGAGCACCCAGCCCAGGATTATCCAGAGCAGGAGGGAGCACCAGCCCTGGAGCACCCAGAGTGGGAGGAGCACCCAGTCCTGGAGCATTCAGAGTCAGAGGGAGCACCAGCCCTGGGCACCCTGAGGCAGTGCCCCTTACAGAGTGAACCTGAGCCTGGCCTTGGTTTGTCCCAGCCCCATGCAGAGTGGGTAAGAGCTTCTGTAGCCCTGGCTGGGGTATCTGGGACACTGGTCAGGGCTGTCCTGCAGTGACATCCTCTCCCCCCGGACACCTGCCACCCGAGCTCAGCAGCCATCTTTCCCAGGTCTGGTCAGTGAGCTCAGCATTGTCTTCCTCGGGGCTGGTCAGTGAGTTCCGTGGCCGTCTTCCCCAGGGAGAGCTCCAGCCCCAGGAAGAAGCATTGTTGGCAAATCCATTTAGCAGCAGTTACCAGGAGCAGTGATTTCACGCAGCCTCCTGTCTCTGTTGAGGTAAATAACAGACTGACTTTGCAATCCGGCGAAGACCCATGCTGTACACCTCAGCGCTGTGCTCTCGAGCTGCGGCACTTGTGGAGGCCTGCGGTTCCTCACCCCTCTCCACTCGCCCCTGCGATTCCTAACCACACCTCACTCACCCCTGCCATTCCTCACCCCTCCCCACTCAGCCCTGCGGCGCCTCAGCCCTCCCCACTCAGCCCTGCAGCTCCTCACCCCTCTCCACTCACCCCTGCCATTCCTCGCCACACCTCACTCACCCCTCTCCACTCAGCCCCTGCGACGCCTCACCCCTCCCCACTCAGCCCTGCAGTGCCTCACCTCTCCCCACTCAGCCCTGCGACTCCTCACCCCTCCCCCTCAGCCCTGCGGTGCCTCACCCCTCTCCACTCGCCCCTGCGATTCCTAACCACTTCCCACTCAGCCCTGCGATTCCTTACCACACCTCACTCACCCCTGCCATTCCTCACCCCTCTCCACTCACCCCTGCGGTTTCTCACTCCTCTCCCCTCGCCCCTGCGATTCCTCACCACACCTCAATCACCCCTGACGTTCCTCACCCCTCTCCACGCACACCTGCGGTTCCTCGCCCCTCTCTCCTCGCCCCTGCGACTCCTTGCCCCTCTCCCCTCGCCCCTCTCCACTCGCCCCTGCGATTCCTAACCCTTCTCCAGTTGCCCCTGTAATTCCTGCTGTGACATTTCCCTACAGCTCTTTGCTCTTCATGGACCTTAACTCACGATGGACTGAGCCCATCTCGTTCCCTGTGGGAGGACATGGCGGGCAGCTCCTCTGCTGACGGGGGAGCCAAGGGGAAAAGGGGGAGCCGGTTCATTTCCCTGCAACTCCTTTTAGCCTGGGCCTCAAAACGGCGAATTCAGCCTTTATCAGAGGCCTCTTTAGCCCTCTCCTTCAAGGCTCTCTTCTTACCCTTGCTGTCCTGCCTTCCATGGGAGGGAGGATTCTGCTCCAGGTCACAGATGGATAAACTGAGGCTGAGAAGGGTGAGACCCTTCTGCCCAGGAACCGCATTGAGGCTCAGACAGCAGTGGTATTCAGGCCTGCAGGAAGTGTGGCCTGAGCACCTGAGTTGCCAATCAGGGGGCGGCTGCTGGGCCGTTGCTGGGTGGAGGAGTCTCATTTGCGTTCCAGCCCATCCTCCACTCCTCTGCTCTGATTAGATCACTGTCTCCTTCCCTCTCCCGAAGTCTTCAGTGGCTCCCTACTGCCCACAGTGTAAACTCTAAAACACCCCCACATGGTATCCAGGGCCCTCAGTTCATTCCCTGACTGCAGCCTGCTGACTCAGCAGCACAGGTGAAACTCCCAGCTGGGAGTTCTAAGGCCCAGGGCCAGGCCTGACTCCCCCAGCCCCGACCTGCCGGCCTGCTGTTCCCTCCTTGGAGCTCCGTTCCGTGCATCCCCAGGGTCCGCAAGGGAGCGTTCGTGCTGTTGCTGTTGGAATGTTAAGAAATCCTATTAGCTGTGTCTAGTCGGCTGTTTTTTCAAATGAAAAATAAGTTCCAATGACAAGTATTTACTGGCTGGATTTTTTGTTTTTGTTTTTGAGACGGAGTCTCTCTCTGTCACCCAGGCTGGCATGCAGTGGCCTGATCTCAGCTCATTGCAACCTCCGCCTCCCAGGTTCAAGCAGTTCTCCTCCCTCAGCCTCCCGAGTAGCTGGGACTACAGGTGCATGCCATCATGCCTGGCTAATTTTTTTTTTTTTTTTTTTTTTTTTTTGGTATTTTTAGTAGAGTTGGGGTTTTGCTATATTGGCCAGGCTGGTCTCACACTCCTGACCTCAAGTGATGCCCATCTCAGCCTCCCACAATGCTGTGATTATAGGCATGAGCCACCATGCCCAGCCAGCCTGGCTTGGAGAATAGTGACTGTATCCCAGGCGTGGGAAAGAACACAGGGAAGGGAGAGGGCATTTTTAAGAGTTATGATAATCTGCAACGTCAGAGAGGCCGGTGCTCTACCCCTGAGAGTGGGTTGGGGAGGGCTGCTGAGGGGCCCGAGCGTCCCATGCTGAGCTGGTCAGGGCAGAGCTGGAGGACGTGGAGACTCTCCCGACTTTGCCCAGGTGATCTGTGCTGACTCTGTTTATGATGGACCCTGGCCTGGCCTTGTGCCGTCACCCCCAGCCTCCCCCACTCCTCACTGTCCTTGGGTGTGTGGATGGCTGGCCGTGTGGCGTCCAGCTTCCGGCCCTGGTTGCACTCTGGGTCCCTCCTGCCTCCTCCAGGCCCGGCCCCAGTGGTGGTGCTTCCTCTTTCTTCTTATGTCCCCATTCCTCAGCTGCATCCCTGGGTCTCGTCCAGCCCAAAGCCCTTCCTGCCCCAGCACTCTCCTCACCCCACACCTCAAGACTTCCAGAACACAGAGCGGGGCTGCCCTCCTATCTACCTGCTCCCCATCACCGGGCTCCCTGCCCCCAGCGGCCTCTGCCCCCCATCACCCGACTCCAGCAGCCTCTGCCCTCCCTGGCCTCCATCACCTGGCTCCCTGCCCCAGCCGCCTCTGCTGCCTCTGAATGACATTGGTGTAGCCCAGGGCCTGCCCCTGGCTCCTGGCACTGCTTTCATTCTGTCGCTTGACAGATGCGTCTTGAGCGCCCACTGTATATCTGGCAGCAGCCCAGGTTCTGGAACCACGTCAGGGATCAGGCAGGAAAAGCCTCAGTCCTCCTGAAGTGTCTGTTCTGGTGGTGAAATCACAGGAAGCAACGGGGAAATGAATCTCAGGCATTTTCTCAGCTGCAAGGCCTGTCTGTCCCGGAGTTCCTAAGCTTCAGCCAGCACCGGCTATGGTTCCTCTGTCTTCTGTGTCTGTGGCCCTGACCTTTCTCCCAGGCTCCAGTCCCAAGTGTTGGCCACTGCTGGACGGCGCGTTGGAGGGAGCCCTGGACCCCCACTGTCCATCAGTGCCTGCCTCTGGCCCTCTTGTTCATGCGACCCCCGTCCACCCTGTCGGCTGGGCCAGCAGCCCCAGATCACCCTGGAGTCCTTCCTTTTCCCCCACTTCCCACACCAGCTAGGGGTCGGGATTTCATTTGCATCTGGGAATGGTCTCGAAAGAGTCTCCGCTGAGTCTGGAGGACGGATTGGTGGGAGAGTGACAGGATCTCACAGTCTCAGCAAAGGCCTTTCCAAAACCCCGGTCGGATCATGTCCTTTCCCTCCTGGAGAGCTGCCACGGGCCGGATGTCCAGGGAGCCCCAGCGCTTGCAGCACCACATGCTCTTCACATCAGCAACGGTGCCGTTTTCCCCAGGAGTTAGTCTTCGAGGAGGCCCAGTCATGGGAGACAGTTTCCATACAGTGCAATCAGTGCAGCCCTAGAATGTCAGCTCATCGTGGGAGCACGGGAGGGAGTCACCGGTGCCTCCCCGGCAAAATCAAGGAAGGCGTCATGGAGGAGGAAATGCTGCAGTTCCTGCAGGATGTGTAGAAGTTTGCCAGGCATGAGGCACAGAGCCTAGAAGGTTGGGAGCAGATGGCGAAGTGTGGGGCTGGCGTGCTGAGCTTGGCAAGGCCATGGGGGACGAGATGAGAGAGAGGTGGGGGCCGGGGAGGGAGGAAGGTTTGCCTGTGTGTCCATGTGTCATTTTCTCGCTTTTCCCCATCCGATCGAGAAGCCTCCCTGCCGTCTGCCTAGTCCAGCTTGGTAGTCACAGGCACTTAGAAGTGTCTGCAGAAGGCCGCTGGCAGCATTGGCCCCAACCCGTGACCACGGTTGCTCTTCAGCAAATTCTAGGGTCTGGGGTGGTGGCGGGAGAGCCTCGGCTGCTGCCTCACTTTCCTGGGAGGTTTTAAGCCTTCCTGGAGCACAGGACTTCAGTGTCTTAGGGATCAGGCCCTAAAAATGGAGGGAAACGCCAGCCCACGTGCTTTTTCCTGTTCCCCTGCAGTCACTCACTACGGCACACTTCCGGGACCTCTGTCACCCTCCCGATCCGTTCCGCGGCAGATTCTGCAGTGGGCCACGTGCCAGTTCAGACCCCATCCACCCAGAGGTGGCCTCAGATCCCGCAGACGAGGGCTCGGTCCCAGGTGACCGTCCTCGCCTCGGATGTCAGTCACACGGCCAGGCCTCCAGAACTTCTCAGCAGCTGCTGTAAATCAGGGTTCCCACACCCCATTCTTTGGGTTAATTTGCTAGAGCCGCTCACAGAACTCTCAGGGAAACTCTCTGCTTGTGTGTACTGGAGTATGACGTAGGGTATTACAAAGTACACGGACGAACAAGGCCACCTCCCGGGCGCGTCGCGTGGGGGCGGGCGAGAGGCTCTGGGCCCTCTCTGATGCCTCCTGCAGGAACCTCCAGGCGTTCAGCTGTCTGGAATCTCCCAACCCGTCCTCCTGGTTTTTGTGGAGTCTTCATTACGAAGTTACAGTTGATTAAACCACTGGCTGTTGGTGATCGACTCAGCCTTTATAGTCCCCCCTTTGAAAGTGACAACCCCTCATCATGCCTTGGCCTTTCCTGTGACCCCAGCCTGAAGCCACCTAGGGGTGCCCAAGCTCCAGTCCACCCATTGGCATACAAAAGACATTCATTGCTCTGGGGATTCCCAGAGTCTGAAAAATTCTGTCAGGACAAAGACCAAATACATAGTTCACAGTCTCACAGGCCCACAGGCTGGTCATATGACCTGCAGCTGCAGAGTTTCTGAGCAGGGACCTGCTCTGCCGCCCTGAGCTCCTTGTAGGGCTGGGCCTGGCCTCGGCAGCACCCTCCCTCCCAGGTAGGCTTCTGGGAGCCCTCAAAGGGGCAGACTTACTTGTGGCCGGCACAGGGCGTTTTTGGGATGCAGAACATGGGATGAAAAACGAAAGGGGCCGGGCGAGGGGGCTCACACCTGTCATCCCAGCACTGTGGGGGGCCGAGGCAGGCGGATCGTGAGGGTCAGGAGTTCAAGACCAGCCTGGCCAAGACGGTGAAAACCCTGTCTCTACTAAAAATACAAAAATTAGCTGGGTGTGGTGGCGGGCGCCTATAGTCTCAGCTACTCAGGAGGCTGAGGCAGAGAATTGCTTGAACCCAGGAGGCGGAGGTTTCAGTGAGCCGAGATTGCACCACTGCACTCCAGCCTGGGTGACAGAGCGAGACTCCGTCTCAAAAAATAAAAAAGGGATTTTTTAACAGAGTCCGGGTCAGGTGACTACCAGGCAGCAGTGCAGGCCCTTGACTTCTCCATGAGAAGCTGTCTGCGGGAGGCCCTGCCCAGGCTTCTGGAAAGCAGATGTGGGTTTTGCAAGCAGGGCAAGGTGGGGAGGGGCCATGGCCGGGGCTGGGTAGGGGAGACCAGGGTCAGGTTGTGGGGCCCAGGGCCGGGTTGTGGGGGCCATGGCTGGGTTGGGGAGGGGCCGGGGCCGGGTGGGGAGGGGCCAGGGCTGGCTCCATCTGGGCTTTTGCTTCCCCGCGTTCATGTTCCCTGCACAGCCAGTATATGTCCGAAAAGTGGGCTGCCTTGGACCCCCACCGTCCACAGGACAACTCTGTCCTCTTTCCTTCTCCCGAGCTCCTTTGTAACCAGTGATATCCGTTTCTGGGCCCTATAAGGATCCTTTCCGGCAGGTGTGGGGTCAGAGGGAGTTTGGGTGTAAGGCCAGGTCTGGAGGAGGGTCCTGACCCAGCCTCCACGTGGTGGCCTCGTGTGGCTGTGACAGGTGACCCAGGCTGTGTGTGCCTTTGTTCACTGTGTCTTCCCGGAAGGCGTCGCCCACGTCAGCACAAAGCGGGCGTCACTTGAGCTCTTGCTTTGGTTATTACGTTGTCACGGCCCAGGTCCCAGTCCTGCCTCTAACACCGCCTCCTGATGTGAACTCGGCCAAGCAGTGCCACACCTCTGGGCCTTCAGATCTTCATCCAGGATGGTCAGGCCTGGAAGCCTCCCTCGCAGGGCTGTTGGGAGTCACCAAGGTTAAAGGTGCCAATGATGATATGAGCTGGGCGCCAATAGCAGTGCTGGGGCTGGAGTAAGTGCTCCGTTATTATTGATAATAATTGTTAACTGTATTATGCATCATTAATAACACATGATTAAGTGCCCTTTTAATAACCGTGGCCCAGGCTCTCTTCTGATAGACGTGGAGCCCTTCCACATGCTTGCTTCAGATGTGATTTGAAATTTCGAAACAGTGTTGTGTGTTTGGAGACAGTGGGTCTGACGCTGAAAGCCCGTCTCTGGGCCCTGCAGCTTCTGACCGAGCCCCTCAGAGGAGAAGGTGCCGAGTGGTGGTGGCCGTGGCGAGCCACGGTGGGACGAGCATGCAAGGAACTCCCTGGTGCAGGAGCTGCTCCTGGCGGCGTCCTCCCACCCCGCAGGGACGGCTCCTCTGCCCTCCCACACTGATGTGTGGTCTCTCTGCCCACGATTTCTACGCAGCCGCTCTTCAGTCCCGCTCGGGTCGGCCTCTCTCCGCCACCCAGGCCGGAGTGCCGTGGCACAGTCACAGCTCACTGCAGCCTCGACCTTCTGGGCTCAAACGATTCTTCCAAGTAGCTGGGACTATGGGTGTGTGCCACCACACCCGGCTAATTTTTGTAATTTTCACAGAGACGGGGTCTTGCTGTGTTGCCCAGGCTGGTCTTGAACTCCTGGGCTCAAGTGACCCATCCCATGCTGGCGTCTGTACATCTCTTTACCCCACCAGCACTCCTCACACCTTCCACTGGGCTTGTACCTGGCACCCTCTGGGTCCTCCACAGATGCTGAGTGAACAAGCTCACTGCTGGAGACCAGCACCATGTGCTTCCCCCGTGACTGTACATTATTAGATTTGCTGTGTTTTATTTTTATTTTATTGAGACAGAGTCTTGCTCTGTTGGCCAGGCTGGAGTGCAGTGGTGCTCTCTCAGTCACTGCAACCACCACCTCCCAGATTCAAGCGATTCTCCTGCCTCAGCCTCCCAAGAAGCTGGGATTCTGGGTGCCGCCACCACACCCAGCTAATTTTTGTATTTCTAGTAGAAACAGGGTTTCACTCTGTTGGCCAGGCTGGTTTCGAACTCCTGACCTCAGGTGATCCACCTGCCTCAGCCCTCCAGAGTGCTGGGATTACAGGTGTGAGCCACCATGCCTGGTCAGATTTGCTTGTTTTTAAAAACCCTCCTCTCACTTTCTGATTGAGCCACCCCATCCACCCCTCGGCCCAAGCTCCTATGGAATGCACCATGCCCGCGTCACCCATGCCACACACCCCTCGGCCCAGTTCAGGATGGCTCAGACCTCCTTTGTTTCCTGTGTCCCGCAGGGAAAGATGCAGAAACCTCTCTGGGACTGAGGGGGATGCAGAGGTTAACCAGGCCCAGGAAGGGGTTACCTGAGGCCTGTGGGGTGGGCAGGTGAGATGCTGTCCCTGCTGCTTCCCCAGACACCCTGCCCTCAGTCAGCCCGGCGGCTTCGTCCTGTCTGAACACCCCGATTTCCCTGCGTCTGACACGCGCAGAGGCACGAGTGCAGAGACGATCCGAAGCCCCGTCCAAGTCAGGATTTCTTATTATGTGCTCTGTGAATGTTAATAACCAACAGCTGGTGTTGTTGCCTTTTTTAACCCTCCTCTCCACTCAGGACGCGCTGGTAACTGTGTGAGTGACAGGTGGAGGGAGGAGGTGTTTTGGAAGCTGAGCTTGGAATCAGTAGGACATGATGGTGGGTGCTTTCAGCCGGGAGAGGTGGCTGGGATGGGCGCAGGCCTGGAGTGCGCAGGGGTCCCCAGGCCGTGTCAGAGGCTCTTCTGACGGAGGGGAAGGGTCTCCTCGGTGGTGCTGCAGCCTGCCGAAGCCTTGGCAGAGAGGGGTGGCACTGCCCTGTGTGGCTGGGTCCCCGGAGCCGCCAGCCGCCAGGATGGAGGAGGCCGGTGCTCCCTTTGCAGGACGTGGGTGGAAGCACAGAGAGATGCACCTTCCCTTGCCTCTGGCTTCTGCGTCATCCCAACAGCAGGTGGCTGGCATGAAGGCTGTGGCTCTGCAGGGCCTTCTGTGGGGCATTCTGTGGGGCTGTGCCTCTGGGGTGTTTGCGGGCGGTCGAGCTTTGTCCTAATGTGCGGGAAGAGGGGGCTATCCGTGCCTTCTCCCACTTGAGGCTTGACCTCATCTGTCGTTCTGAAAGCAGAGCCAGGGCCCAGGGAGCCAGCCCTGCCTTACTGCAGGTGGGGAGGGTGAAACTGGGTCCAGGCAGGAGGATGAGGTTTCCAAGAGTGTGCTGGCCAGGCAGCCAGGCCTGGTTGGGGCAGCGGGAGCCCAAGTCCGAAGGTCAGACAGAACAGGGTTCGCATCCCCGGTCCCCGCGTCAGGTTTCTTAACCTCAAGCCTCAGAGCCCTTGCTCGTAAAACAGGGACAGTCATACCCACCTCTTTGGGCCAGTGGGAAAATCAAATGAGATTCTGCATGAAGCAGCTAGCTTGGTGCCTGGTGTAAGCATAAGTACCCGAGAAAGTACATAAATATTTGTAATTATATATATCAAGATCTGAACTGTAGATATATTTAAAGTCGTTTGGCAGCAGAGCCTGGGTTCCAGGCGGGTCTATGGCAACACACTTGTATCCGACCTTTCTGCTGCTGGCCCACTGGGGCAGGTAATGCTTCTCCAAGGCTGGCTCGTGGTGCTTCAGGGCTGAGCTTAGGATCGGAGGGGCCAGTGACTCAGGGGGACCGTCTAGGACCCACTGAGGGGTGCACAGGCCTGATTACAGCTGAGCCACAGTCACCCACAGTGTGTGTGTCTCCTGCCCATCTGCCTGGACACTGTCAGTTTCTTTAATCCATCCCGACCTGCAAAAATCCAGACCTGGTCAAAAAATGAAGCCGGGGCAAGTGACTTCCCAAAGCAGTTAGCACAAGCGCCCTTTAATAGGAATTCTGCTTATCCATTTAGAATGGATTTTGACTTTGCCCAGTGTGATTTCCATTTGGGCTGATATCCTTCTAGACTGTTCTCTGTGTATATGTAGATGCTCGTAGATACAGGCACATCTGCGTGTTTACGTGGCGGGGCGTCCTGTGGGCAGCCTGTTCCCATCGTGCTGTTTTTATCGTCACAGTTTATGGTGAGCATTGCCCGTTACCTCATCACTTTTTCTGTTTGGTCACCCTAGTTTCTATTGCTGCATAGCTTTCCCCTAAGCCCAGTAAGGTTTTCCCTCCTGTAGGTTTGATTTCTAGCATCAGGAGCACATTTTGGGGCGCAGAACATGCTTGGAGGCTCTCCCGTGCTACGGCCGTTGTGCACCGTGGTCGCGGCCACTCAGATGTCCCTGTGTCTTTCCCTATGTTATCAGGGTCCGGGGATGATCTCCCTGTAAGCGTCATTTGTAGCGCAGTTCCTGACAAGAAGCCGGCTCACCTGTCAATTCCAATGCACTGGAACGCCCAGGAAAGTCATTTTCCAGATGAAAGTTTGCTATTTTATTTTATTACTTTTTAAATAAGATGGGGTCTCACTGTGTTGCCCAGGCTGATCTTGAACTTCTGGCCTCAAGCAAATCCTCCCACCTTGGCCTCCCAAAGCACTGGGATTAAGGCATGATTCAGCGTGCCTGGCCCTAAGTTTTGCTGGTTGATGAGCTGCTCCCTTCGATGGGACACTCTGAGGACAAAGGTCTGTGGCTTGTTCATTTTCGGAATTCCTAGAATAATGCCTCCCATGCAGTGTGGAATACACGTTTATGAACTGCAGCTCCAAACGCTTGAACTGGCCATCTTCAGGGTTCATCTCTGCGGCATGATGTGCATTTTTCAAGCCTCTTTGTACAGAGTCTTTGAGCACAATTGCACCCTTTTGGTTGAGGGAGCCTCGTGAGCAGCACTCTTGGTGCGATGGGTGATAACACTGTGAAGTTTGCCTGGTGACTGAGTGGTCACAGCTGTGGGCGCTGTGAGATGGTGGCGTCCGCTTTCAGAGCAGTTTCATTCCCTCCCCCCACACTAAGCCCCTTCCCATCTTCTAATCTGCGGGAGCGTGGGACGCGCGCCACGGAGACTGGTGGATTCTGCGTCGTGAAGTGGATTGGTGAGGACTCACAGGCCAGCCTGGGCGTGAAGCACCTGAACTTTGGAGTGTGTGGCCTGGCAGACCCTTCTGTCGTATCTTGACTCTTGGGTGTAGTCTGGCAAGGCAAAGGGGCGGGATGGGGAGTTCCGGGAAGCAGACACATCGCTGAAGTGGTCCGGATGAGAAGGATGTTGATGAAGGCGCCTGATCTGGCCTTGGAATGGGTCTGCCCACATAGGTGGCCACGGCACACACCCGGGGAGGCGGGCAGGAGCCATGTGGGAAGGGGCGCTCCCCGCCCTTAGTGAAGGATTCCTGGGTCACTTGCCTGTGGCCGGGCCTGCCTGGGTTCATGCTCCATACCCTGAGAGTGGGGCCCACCTGCCACCCCCCAGCTCCTGGGACACTCGTCCTATGTGCGGCTCTCCTGGTTTGGTCAGCGCCACTCAGTGTGGATGTGATCGGACCCTGCCTTGGCTGCGGAGCAAGCACTTCACGCCTCTGTGTGGCTTGTCTTCCCCCAAATTGGTGTGTTCTGGGAGGGATCCTGTCTTGCCTTTGCAATTGTGATATCTTAAGTGGCTTCCATTGTTCATTCAGTTATTCTGCAAATGGCCATTGTGCTGGGCATTGGGAACAGGAAGGTGAACAGAAACAGATGTGGCCTCTGCCCCTCGGGAGCTGCCAGCCCAGCCAGGGACGTGACGAGCCCCACAGCCACCAGCGCAAGGTAAAATCACAAATCTTGAGACGAGGCAGGAGCTGTTCTGGAAGCTCTGATGGTGGAAGGGGTCTCGGAAGGCTTCCTTGAAGACGTGGTGCTTCTGCTGAGGTCTGAGGGCTGCATAGGTTAACGAGGAGACGGTGTGGCCCCAGACAGAGAGGGCAACACGTGCAAAGGTCTTGCAGCAGAAGGACCAGGGCTGACGAAACCCCACACAGCTGGAGCTCAGAGGTGGAGGCCGAGGAAGTACAGCAGGGGAGGCAGGTGTGAGCTGAGGCCGCGAGGAGGCAGCCCGAGCGCCTTCTCAAGTGGGACGGTGATCATCCCAGCAGAGCAGGAAGCCTCTGTCGGCTTTTAAGTTGGGAGGGATGGGAGAAGTGATGTGATTAGATTTGCGTCTTGAAAAGATCAGCCTGGCTGCAGTCTTGGGAACCAGTTGGAAGACGGCCACGGTGGGGCGGAGAGATTTGCCGGGCGGCCTTGGTGCGAGCATGGGCGGTGGCAGCAGAGATCAGAGATGGGGCTGGAGGGGAACTGACAGGCTGGAGAGAGCTGGAGTTCTTGGAGACGGATTATCTGGGCAGGAGGGAGGAACGCGTGTTGGTTGTGGCTTTTGTGACCGACGGATGCTGGCTGCCTTCCCTGAGACAGGCGTGGCGATAAAGGTCTGAGATTGCCACCTGCCTGAACTGTTACTGTGCTGTGCACGTTCATGACCATCTCCCTTGATCTCCTCTTCTGCAGCCTTGGGGGGCTGTTACCACCAACTGACAGATGAGGAAATGAGGCTCAGAGAAGGTGAGTGCCAAGTCCAAGGCCACCTCTGAACGCCACACCCTGCTCCCTCCTGCCCCAAAGCCTGTGTCCTGTGGGGAGGTGCCTGGGGAACCCCCTTCCCTGTGTTCTAGGCGGGTAGGGAGGGTGATGGGTCTGAGACAGGAGCGGGGAGAGGGTGTGCGGTCTGAAGGCCTGGAGTTGTGTGGCTTCTGCCTGGGGTTAGGCGCAGAAGCGAGGCTTCACCAGTTTAACCCTTGGACACAGCTCCAGGTTGCAGGGTGTGTGAGGCAGCAAAGCCTGGAAGCCAGGACTCCCTCGCCCAGGGCAGCTCTGCTCCGAGGAAGCCCAGCTCAGGCGTGGAAGTGAGTGGCCGCCCCTGTACCCCAGGACTGTCCTTGACACAGACGGTGAAGGGCTGTGTTTGCACCCAGGTGTAGAGGCCAGCTTGCCCTCTCACTCATGGGTTTCTAAAAATACCACCGGTTTAGTTTTCTTTATCGGAACCTGGGAACAAAACATAAAAAGAAGAGGCTCAGCAAGGCACAGTGGCTGACGCCTGTCATCCCCGCACTTTGGGCGGCCAAGGCAGTGGATCAGGAGTTCAAGAGATCAAGACCATCCTGGCCAACATGGTGAAACCCCCATCTCTACTAAAAATGTAAAAATTAGCTGGGTGTGGTGGCGCGCACCTGTAGTCCCAGCTACTCGGGAGGCTGAGGCAGGAGGATCGCTTGAACCCGGGAGGTGGAGGTTATAGTGAACGGAGATTGTGCCACTGAACTCCAGCCTGGGCGACAGAATGAGACTCCATATCAAAAAACAAAACAAAACGAAACACAAAGAAGAAGAGGCTCATGACTGTCTTACTGTTCTGAGATTTGCTAGAACAGCAATCGTATGTCATTTCAATGGGAGCATGTCAGTCATCTTTTCGTGGCCCCAGCCTCTTAGGAGCCCCCCAGACCCCCTGCCAGCCAGAGGCACTGAAGGAACATAGAGACGTCTGAGAGATGGCAAGAACTGACCGTGGGCACCACCAGCGATGGCTGGTAGCCTGAAACAGGTGGCCCAAGGTAGGGTGGGAGCGTTTTTCTCTCCACCTGGCCAGCCACGAGCTCTTGCTGGAGTCTGGGGAGCAGGCAGCACTGGACCCTGTGATGAAGGCAGAGGTTCCTAAGCTCAGTGGGGACAGGCCTCGACCTGACCTCTGGAGGGTGACCGGTCCCTGCTGCTCCTGTCCCGGATTAGTGGGCTCTTGTTTTCATAGTCCATGAGCAGAGGACGGGACTCAGTTTATGGACACCCTCCTAGTTTCTCTCTCTGCCCTCATGGTCCGTGAACAGAGGACGGGACTCAGTTCCGTGGACACTCCTGGTTTCTCTGCCTGCCCTCGTGGCCTTGTGAGCAGAGGACGGGACTCAGTTCTATGGACACCTTCCTGATTTCTCTCTCTGCCCTCATGGTCCCATGGTCCGTGAACAGAGGATGAGACTCAGTTCCGTGGACACCCCTGGTTTCTCTGCCTGCCCTCGTGGCCTGTAAGTAGAGGATGGGACTCAGTTCCACAGACACCCTCCTGGTTTCTCTCCCTGCCCTCGCCCATGAGCAGAGGACGGGACTCAATTCCGTGGACACTCCTGGTTTCTCTTCCTGCCCTCGTGGCCCATGAGCAGAGGACGGGACTCAGTTCCGTGGACACTCCTGGTTTCTCTCTCTGCCCTTGTGGTCCGTGAACAGAGGATGGGACTCAGTTCCGTGGACACTCCTGGTTTGTCTCCCTGCCCTTGTGGCCTGTAAGTAGAGGATGGGACTCAGTTCCACAGACATCCTCCTGGTTTCTCTGCCTGCCCTCGTGGCCCATGAGTAGAGGACAGGACTCAATTCCGTGGACACTCCTGGTTTCTCTCCCTGCCCTCATGGCCTGTGAGCAGAGGATGGGACTGAATTCTGTGGACACTCCTGGTTTCTCTCCCTGCCCTCGTGGCCTGTGAGCAGAGGACGGGACTCAATTTCGTGGACATTCTTGGTTTCTCTCTCTGCCCTCGTGGTCCGTGAACAGAGGATGGGACTCAGTTCTATGGACACCCTCCTGGTTTCTCTGCCTGCCCTCGTGGCCTTGTGAGTAGAGGATGGGACTCAGTTCCGTGGACACTCCTGGTTTGTCTCCCTGCCCTCGTGGCCTGTAAGTAGAGGACAGGACTCAGTTCCACAGACACCCTCCTGGTTTCTCTCCCTGCCCTTGTGGCCCATGAGTAGAGGACGGGACTCAGTTCCGTGGACACTCCTGGTTTCCCTGCCATCGTGGCCTGTGAGCAGAGGATGGGACTCAGTTCTGTGGACACTCCTGGTTTCTCTGCCTGCCCTCGTGACCTGTAAGTAGAGGACGGGACTCAGTTCCGTGGACACTCTCCTGGTTTCTCTCCCTGCCCTTGTGGCCCATGAGTAGAGGACAGGACTGAATTCTGTGGACACTCTCCTGGTTTCTCTCCCGGCCCCAGCAGCACACGATTTCATCAGTGAGACAGTGCCCATGGGCATGCACACACATGTCCTTCAAAACCTCCTGCTGGGCAGCCAAGCACCCCCAGCAGGGGCCTCTGAATGAGCTAAGAGCAACGTTTCCAGAACAGGAAGTTGGTGACAGAGCAGGAGGGCGTGAGGTGCAGGCTCGGGGGGACCGAGGGATCCAGACGACTCCAGGGTTGAGAGACGTGATGAGCCCCCACTTCTAGGGCTCGCGAGCACAAAAGCAGAGAGAGTGTTTATATCACCCCAAAAGTACCGATGTTGAAGCCCTTACCCTGATGTAATACTTGGCAGTGGGGATGTTGGGAGGCGATCAGATGAGGTCCTAAGGATGGAAGCCTTGTGATGGGACTGGCGTCCTTATCGGACAAGGAGGAGGCGGCCAGGCCTCACTCTACCGTGAGAGGACACAGCAAGAAGCTGCCATCTGCACGCCACAAACAGCCCTCCCCAGAACCCGACCGGGGCCTTCAGGCCTCTGCAGCTGTGATAAACAAGCTGTGTGGTTTTACGGCACTTTTGTCACAGCAGCCTGAGCTGACTAAGATGGGCAGAGGCTGTCCCCTCCCCCTTGGCTATGTCTGTAGGGGAGGGCAGCCCCAGAGAGAGGCCAGGATGTGGGGAAGCTGCTGGGCTTCCTGCTGACAGCTGGACACCTTTCTCCTCCCTCCTGGGAGATAGCACGGGGGGTTCCGGGCCAGACTCCCCAGCCTGGGCCAATGCTCCTAGAGCCAGCTTCAGGGCCAGACCCACGACCCCAGCAAAGCTTTGTCCCACGGCCAGCCCTGGCACCTTCTCTGCCCATTCCTTTGAGAGCCATCAGCCACATCCCCAGGGACCCGCCTGAGCAGAAGCAGCTCTCTGGAGAGCCGTGCGCACCAGCCTGGCACCATGGCAAGGGAGGGTGTGACCGAGTCTTCTGAGGTCTGGACCAAGGCCCTGCTTTACCGCTAATGAGCTGTGTGACTCAGGCAGCCGGAGCCGTCTCAGAGCCTTGGTTTATTTGTCTGCATAGTGGGGACCGTAACACCCACCTCCTTCACACTCTGTGGCACCTGGTCCTATAACTGCTCTCCAAATGTGTGGTAGGGGTTTGATTCCCTCCTGTTCCCGCACCCTCCTCTCCCTCAGCAGCCTGCATGGGGCAGAGCGCTCTGGGTGTTTATAAGGTGAGCTGCCCTCAACCTACCTGTGTGTGGAGGGTGCAGAAGGAAAGCTCCAGCCTCTGGGGGCCACCCTCGTTTCTGCCAGTGCACCATGTCCACAGGGATGGATTTGCAAGGAAACCAGAGCTAACCAGCACCAGCACTTCCTTTCTCTCTCCTTCGCCCACATTGTGTTTCTGGAGCCTGCGTCATGGGCACACGGGGACCCTGTTGTCGAGGTAGAAAGATGGGAAGTGAACGGTGGGAGGGGTGGAGAAAGGCAGCTCTCTTGGGGAAGGGGAAGGTCACCAGACTGTGTGAGATGTGGTGGCCTAGGGCTCCAGGGGGACAGGCTACTGGTCCCTGGAGAGGCTGGAAGCCAGCCTAGCAACGGTCCAAACCCTAGACTGACACAAGGATGGCCAAGCGCTCCCACTGTGTTTCGAGGGTCCATGAGAGCTTGGGAAGCAGCAGGCAGCAGTGAGGAGTGTGGACGGCTCAGGGGACCCTCTGCAGATGTGCTGGGCCTCAGAGACCCCAAGCCTAGGACCTTCCCGAGAGCCGGAAAGGGGCCCCAGTTACGGCTGATTTTCCTGCCAATCCAGAGGGACAGGAGCTTGGAGCAGATTGCATTTTATTTGGAGAAATAGAAGAGAGGTGACATTTCTCATACCAGGGGATTGGATGGTAGCAAATCCATCCCTCCGTTCCCTGGAATATATCATAGTTTCCCTCCCCCGTGAGTTTGCTCCCCCCACAACCCCACCCCAGGAGCACTGAGCTCAGTCACCCAATCAGGCCAGTGACGACATGCTTTGGGAAGCCAAGTTGGTGACATTTTCTTCTCCATGGAGAGATATGCTCCTTGCTCAGTTGGCAGCCTGCAAAAAGGCCAAGCCACAGATCCAGCCTTTCCTCGGTGGGGGGCTGGAGAGAGCCCCCACCCATGCAGGGACCAGGTGCCTTCCACGTGGCAGAAGGATGGATGAGCTGGGGCAAGGGTCCTGAGGAGTCGCCAGCTATTGCTGAATCAGACTCTTCCAGGTTTGCCTGGAGCCAGTCTCAGCCCCAGCAGTCCGCCTTTGCCTCCCAGCATGCTGCTTCTGGCCTTTCATACCTCTGCCTGTTGCTGTGCGTTTAGGGGAAGGAAGATAATAAGTCTAGTCACGCATCACGTAACGATGTTGTGCTCAGTGAATGTGATCCCTGCCATTCTAACACCATGTTTTTACTGTACCATTTCTATGATGTATTTAGAGACAGAAATACTTTCTGTTGTGTTACAGTTGCCTGCGGCATTTGGTACAGTAACATGTCGTGCAGGGTTGTAGTCTGGGAAGCAGAGTATACCAGCGAGCCTGGGTGTGCAGCCACTACACCACCGAGGTTCGCATAAGTGCAGATACTCTACATGGTGTTTGCACAGCGATGCAGTCACCTCACAAGGCATGTTCTCGAGATATATTCTTGTTTTTAAGCGACAGTAATTGTAAGTTATGAGTTTAAAGCAAAGCCCCTTTCCAGCTCCCAGAAGCTCCTGGGCTTGGGGTCCAATGGCCCAGCACACCAGCAGGCTATAGAATCCAGATTCTGGCTATTTCTGTGTCCAGAGAACATGATAAAATGTCTCTAGAATCAGACCGGAATCCAGTAAGTGCTTGCCATGTGAACCCGAGCAAATCCTCAAACTCTGCCAAGCCCCAGGTTCCCCACCTATAAAATGGGCTTTGAGTTTACGGAACAGAGGTGTGGGGATCATTAAATGGGGCTGGCATATAGGTAGTGCCTCGAGTTTACAGAACGGGGGCACGGGGATCATTAAATGGGGCTGGCATATAGGTAGTGCCTTGAGTTGACAGAACGGGGGTGTAGGGATCATTGAATGGGGCTGGCATATAGGGAGTGCCTCGAGTTTACGGAACGGGGGTGTGGGGATCATTAAATGAGGCTGGCATATAGGTAGTGCCTCGAGTTTACAGAACGGGGGCGCGGGGATCATTAAATGGGGCTGGCATATAGGTAGTGCCTCGAGTTTACAGAACGGGGGCACGGGGATCATTGAATGGGGCTGGCATATAGGTAGTGCCTCGAGTTGACGGAACGGGGGCACGGGGATCATTGAATGGGGCTGGCATATAGGTAGTGCCTCGAGTTGACGGAATGGGCGTGTGGGGATCATTAAATGGGGCTGGCATATAGGTAGTGCCTCAAGTTGACGGAACGGGGGTGCGGGGATCATTAAATGGGGCTGGCATAAAGGAGTCCTCAGGTTGCTAGCAGCATCTCTCACGAGTCTAATCTGTTGGGCACACAGACGGGCTCTGGGTATGCTCATGTGCAAATGTGTGTCTCTTTGTTGAATCACATTATTTCCTGCCCCATTTCCAGGTAGCACCACGATCTGCTCGTGGAGACCAGATCACAGGCTGCTGTGTTTGCCTGGACCCTCCCCTGGTGCTGGGTGTGTGGGTTGTTTCCAGTTCTTTGCTGTTGAAAATGATGCTGTTGTCAGGGTCAGCAAGCTTAGTTTTCTGCGGCGATTCTAACAGAACCTAACTGTGGAGGGAGTCTGTGGATGCGGCAGCCATTATGTCCACAGCCAGCTAAGGGTTTTGGGATTATCTGTGCCTTTGGGGCGATGGATGCCTTCTGTCCTGAAGCATGAGCCACTCCTTGGAAGATGCAAAGTGTCCCTCAGTTGCAGTGGACGAAGCCCCTCTGTCCACTGCAGCCGGAGGAGGTGGCGGCTGCAATCTTTACAACCCTGTGTCCTCTCTCTTATAGAAAGTCTGCACCAAGTGTGGGATCGAGGCCTCCCCTGGCCAGAAGCGGCCGCTGTGGCTGTGTAAGATCTGCAGTGAGCAAAGAGAGGTAGGGTGTCCTGGCTGAGGGAGGAGTGGTGGGCGAGGGCCGGGCGTGCTCCCAGAGGGGATAGGCTGACGGTCACTGGGGGGGGTGTCCCCAGAGGGCACGGAAGGGCTGACTATGGGGAGGAAGCACGGAGCCTGCTGGCCCACCGCCTCCCTGCGCAGGGGTGGCCGTTCCAGCTGGGAGAGGCCAGGGCTTCCGTGGGAACCCCTCGCACGGAGTGTGCACACGCGGCGTCTGGGGGGCGGTTCCTGTGGTCACAGTCGCAGCTACCCCAGGGTGAGTGCTGGCCTGCACCTGGCCCTGCTGTAAGTTCCCTGCACGTGTGAATCCGTTTCATCCCTACACGGCCCCGGGGTGCTCTTCCTATGCCTTTCCCTGATGGGGAGATAAAGACACACGATGTTGAATAATCAGAGAGCACCGAGCCAGTCAGTGGGGGAGCTGGAAACAGAACGGGCACGAACGCAGCCGAGGTCTGTGGTCACGATGCGGGCACTGCCGAGGTCTGCCGTCACGGTGCCACCCCAAAGCCCTTTCGGCCGCTGCGCCACTACGATTCTAGTTCCAGCCCCGTTTGAGGGGAGGAATTCGGGGCTCAGCAGGGACCCCAAGGCCGTAGCAGACAGGCAGGGGCAGTCAGAACCGAGTCCGAACGGAGCCGGAACAGCAGGGCATGGCAGGTAGTTCTGGGAAGTGCCCTGGGGAGGCGGGGTGGGACACAGGCGTCTGCTCTTCCACACAGGGATTTATTAACCTTTTAAATCTCGCTGGTCATTTGGGATGTGCTTTTCATCTGAGGATCTACCAGACGCCTTCAGTTCCGGAAAACTCTCAGCCATGATGTCCTTGAATATTGCTCGTCGGCCGTTCCCTGCTCCTGGAGACCCTGCTGGGTGCATTTGCAGCCCGCAGCCACCTGCCACAGCCCCAGGGGCTCTTGTCCGTGTCTTTGTCTTCCTGCATGGATCCCTCCGTCCTGCCTTTCACGTCACTCAGTCTTTCCCTGAGGACCCCTCCCCTCCGGGTCGTGGGTTGTCTTTCTAGGGTTAGTTTTCCTCAGAGGCTTTGGAGTTTTGGTTTGTGCGCTCATCCTGTGTGATGGTCAATTTCTCTCCTTCCCACCCAGCTCTTCCGGCCGAATGGTTTTGCATCTGCCTCCACCTGGGCCCTGGGCCGCCCAGTGCCAAGCCAGGCATCCTGGGTTTGTGGTGAGCTGCCCTTCCGTGGTGACAACGGGATTATTCCCAGGTCCTCATCCCAGCTGTGACAGCTTGGCCAGGCCCCGCGGCTGCTGGCTGGCTTTCCTCTGAGCTCATGTCCTTGTACGTGCTCTACTCTTGGGGCGGGAGCCTGCCGTTTTCTTCCCCAGGTGGAAAATCCCCTCACCAGCCTGATTTTAGTGACTCTGCTCTGGTCCCCCACCTCTCAAGGGACACTTTTAGTCCCCGAACCCTGGAAGATTAGTCTCCCAGCTGCCTCTCTCTGCTTCTGAACCCAGAGTTCTGCAGGCTGTGGCTTCACCCCTCAAAATGGCAAATACTTTGAATTTCTGATCCATTGAGATATAGATCTTGTTTTCACACATATTTACTTGCTGTTATAGTTGTTAAAATATTTTCCTCTATTATAGCTTTGTCTTTGGAATAGGGAAAGCTGCAGGTAGGACCTCGAAGTGTGTGCTAGCGTTCTGTCTTGCTGGGAGTCCCTGACTCCTCTTCTCTAGATGGAGTTAATAATACCCACTTCATAGAGTTGCTGTGAGAATTCAGTACGATTGCTAAAGTGGGCAGAATGTCCAGTGAAGAGTAGATGTTCCATAACTGTTAGAGGCCTTCCTCCTTAGCCGGACATCTCCCCTTTGAACTTAGAGTCCTTCTAATCTCCAGGGAACCCCTTTGAAGTTGCAGATGTCCATGGAAAGGAAATTCCTTAGCACATTATCTTGTGGGGAGACAGTGGGATCAAATGATGGTCACAGCTGAGTGTGAGAGGGCAGAAGTGAAGGAGCTTTGAAGGAAAAGAAGGTGAACAGAAGGAAAGACAAATTCAGCAAACTTAACGATCTCATCGAGGGCTGCCCCGTCCCTCACTGTGAGTTGCCCTCACACTCCTTAGCAGTCTCGAGACACCACCAGCCTGTCCTAATCTCCAGCGCGCTGCAGTGCCCTGGAAAGACCGAAATGGTTTAGGATGAATTTTCTTATCTTTCCTAAGGCAGAGAATATGAGGCTGTGCGTTACACTGTCATCTTGTCCTTGAATTTTTACAGGCTGCAACTTAGCTTCTAAAGGATCAAGAATGTTCCCCTTTGCAGCAACAGCATAACTGGGCATTTGTTAGGAACGGATGGGGCCGGGAGCACAGTCATGGTATCTGAGCCTGGGTACTATGTACTGGATCTTTCTGTCTGCATTTGGGGTGTAGGAAGGCTGGCGTAATTGGTTTCCTGGTGCCCTTTCTTCTTAGAAAAATGTCTAATCATAATGAAGAGGTAACTAACTGGAAAGGCCATTTAAAATGTCAGATTTTAAGCTGGTTCTGAGTCTGTGATAAAAGTTTGGAGTTGTGTCTCCCCGCCAAAGCCAGATCCTAATGGGAGAACTTGAGTTTTCTGATAAAAGCTCTTGCAGCACTCTGCCCAAGCTCTCTTATCTTCCTTTCCCTTCCGTGCTTCACTTCCACCATCTCTGACTGTAATTGTAAGTACTTTTTCTGGAGTGAGTCGAGTGCTGGTAAGACATTCCTGGGGCTGTCAGGGGGTTGCTGCTGCCTGTTGTATGCACTTTCACCCAGTGGCAATGTGAGTCTCAGCCCCTCTGCTCTGCGGGAGCCTGCAGTCTAATGCATTTATTCACATAGGCAGCCGACACATTTATTGAGCATCTCCTATATGCCAGGCAGAGTAGCTCTTCCAGTGGGAGAGGGAGACCACAAACCCAGTAAATTCTGCAGTGTCACAGGTGGTGAGCAAGTCCTTAGGGCAAAAGGGAGAAGGGATGCCGGGGACACTGCTATTTTATATGGGGATCAGGGAGGGGCTCACTGACAAATGACTTTTGAGTGGAGATCCGAAGCACCTTCTGTGGCTGTGTGGAGGGAAAGCATTCCAGGCAGGGGTAGAGCAGGTGCAGAGACCCTGAGGCAGATGTGTGCGCTTGGTAGGTTTGAGGCACAGCCAGGAGACCAGTGTGACTGGGGTTGACTTGTGGCTGGGGAGAGGTTGTCAGATGTATTAGTCTGTTCTCAGGCTGCTAATAAAGATGTACCGGAGACTGGGTGATTATAAAGGGAAAAGGTTTAATGGACTCACAGTTCCACATGGCTGGGGAGGCCTCACAATCATGGTGGAATGTGAAAGGCACATCTTCCATGGTGGCAGGCAAAGAAAGAATGAGATCAAGTGAAAGTTTCTCCTTAATGAAATCAGCAGATCTTGGAGACCTATCCACTGTCATGAGAACAGTCTGGGGGAAACCACCCCTGTGAATCAATTGTCTCCTACGAGGTCCCTCCCACAACACATAGGAATTATGGGAGAACAATTTAAGATGAGATTTGGGTGGGAACATAGTCAAGCCATCTCAGCAGAGATATGATAGGGTGCTCTGACCATGCTGGTGCTTCGAGACCTTTTGAAGGACTGTGTCGCTCAGGCTGTAGTGCATAGGAACAATCTCAGCTCACCGCAACCTCTGCCTTCAGGGCTCAAGCAACCCTCCCACCTCAGCCTCCCGAATAGCTGGGACTACAGGCGGGCGCCACCGTGCCCAGCAAATTTTTTGTATTTTTGTAGAGATGGGGTTTTGCCATTTTGCCCAGGCTGGTCTCAAACTACTGCGCTCAAGCAATCCACCTGCCCTAGTCTCCCAAAGTGCTTGGATTACAGATATGAGCCACCACACTTGGCCAGAATTTTTTTTTTTTTTTTTTTGAGATGGAGTCTCACTCTGTTGCCCAGGCTGGAGTGCAGTGGTGCGATCTCGGCTCACTGCAACCTCCACTTCCCACGTTCAAGTGAATTCTCCTTCCTCAGCCTCCCTGAGTGAGTGGGACTACAGGTGTGTGCCACCACGCCCAGCTGATTTTTTGTATTTTTGTAGAGACGGGGTTTTGCCATGTTGCTCAGGCTGGTCTCAAACTCCTGAGCTCAAGCATTCCACCTGCCCCAGTCTTGCAAAGTGCTGGGGTTGCAGGCATGAGCCCCCACAACTTGGCCAAGACTCTGGTTTTATACTCAGTAAAATGAGGCACAGACTCTGACCCCCCTCTTCTAAGGGTACTCTGACTGCTGTGCTGAGAGTAAATTGCAGACTGTCTCAAGGCCAGCAACACAGTATTTTACTTTTGTTATTTAATATTGCCCAGATATATAAGTTCTTATCTGTTGTTACCTTTGGAAGTTTTCATTTTTCAACATATATACATTTTTCTCTTTTCTGATTATAAAATTAATATGGATCATTGAGGAACATTTACAATTATAGAGAAGCATAAAGAAATACACACCTTCCAAAAATCCGAAATCCAAAACAACCACTGTTAATATTTAGTGTATTCCGTTTTTCTGAGTTCTTTATGTTATTGAACCTATGTTCTTAAATGAATATTTTAAGTCTTTCCCAGTGTAATGAAGAACTCTTTGTAAACACCTCATTGGTATTCTGTCGTATAGATATTCTAATTGAGGACATTTAAATTGTTTCCATTTTTTCTCTTATTATGTGCATAGCTCTTTGCATTTTAGATTATATCCTCAGAATGGGTTTCTAGAAGGAAAATGATTATTTTCTTGGAGACTCTTGAGTTATTATTTTTATTTATTTAATAATTAGTTGGTGTATAATTTTATGTAATTAAAAAATGCACATGAATGGTACATTTTCTGAGTCCTTGGCTATCTGATAATTTTTGCCTTTATATAAAAAAGACCAGTTTACTGATAATGTAGTTAATCCGGGAGAAATGGAAAATGTAACAGGAAAATTAGTACCCAGAAAATGAGAGAGAATAGTGAAACTGTGAAAGAGCTGATACGTGTGTTTTTTAAAAATTAACTAACTCGAAGATATAAGAGAGGCCAGGTATGGTGGCTCACACCTGTAATCCCAACACTTTGGGAAACTGAGGTGGGAAGGTCCCTAGGAGTCTGAGACCAGCCAGCCTGGGAAACATGGCGAGGCTTTATCTCTGCAAAATCAAAAATACGAAACTTAGCTGGGCATTGTGGTGCGTGCCTGTAGTCCCTGCTACTTGGGAGGTTGAGGTGGGAAGATTGCTTTTGTACGGGAGGTGAAGGTGGAGTGGAGGTGGCTGTGAGCTGAGATCGTGTCACTGCACTCAGCCTTTGTGAACAAGCAAGGCTCACTGAGGTCTTTAGAGCAAGACCCTGTCTCTAAAATAAAACAAAATATCTAAGAGAAAGAATAGAAAACAAGGTGAACAAACTAGACCTCTGAGAAAAGTACAAGCAAATTTGAAAAAGAGCCCCGGAACCGTTTTCATTCCTAAAAATGAAAAATCTCACTAATGAATTTTAAAACTCAATTGCACTGTATTTTAGTCATTTCTTAGCGCGACGAACCTTGTCATTCCTGTTAACAGCCACAGATGTTTCTTTATTGTTTGCTTCTCATTGATTATTTTTTATTTTCAATTCCTGATTGGTGCTCCCAACTGTCCGGTCCCCGATTTCCTCTATACCACTGTCATGGAGACGAGGTTCTGGAGACCACACAGAACCAGGACATTTTCCTGATGAGCTGCTTGCCTTGTAAACTAGTTGCTTAGCTCAGCGCTCCGCTCCACAGCTCTTGACTCTCCGCTCTGTTCCCACTGTGGACTGGCACACTCTAGTCCATCGCTTGGTTTTCTTGCTGGTGAATTAATAAACTCTGACATGTGTTCAAGATTTAAAGAAGCCTGGGTGTGGTGGCTCACACCTGTAATCCCAGCAACTTGGGAGGCTAAGGTGGGCAGATTGCTTGAGCCCAGGAATTTGAGACCAGCCTGGGCAACATGGTGAAACCCTGTCTCTACAAAAAATACCAAAATTAACCAGGTATAGTGGCACATGCCTGTAGTCCCAGCTAGTCAGGAGGCATAGGTGGGAGGATTGCTTAAGCCCTGCAGGTTGCGACTGCAGTGAGCTGTAATTGCACCAGTGCACTCCAGCCTGGGCAGTTTACAATTCTAAACAGTGCTGAAAAACACTTGTGCACAGTGTTGGGGATCGTAATAAGGTGGCCGTGAGCCTCCGGAGGTCGGGTTGAGGAGTGTCCCCGCTGGGCCTGGGAACTTCCACCTTCTCCGCAGGGCCCAGGGCTGCTTGCTCCGCAGGCTCGCCAGACTCCAGTCTTAGATGGTTTTTTGGTGTTTGGTTTGGTTTGGTTTTCGTGGGGATGGCGTGTCGCTATGTCAAGGCTGGTCTCAAACTCCTGAGCTCAAGCAATCCTCCTGCCTCTGCTGCCCTAAGTGCTGGGACTGCAGGCATGAGCCACCATGCCTGGCAGGATTGGTCCTTAATCTCCAACTCTCGTATCCTGGAGGTGACCAGCAGCCCACTGGGGTCTCCCAACGAGGAGAATCCTCCTCATTCTGGGCCTCACAGGCCTCTGAAAGGTCAGGATCATCAGGGGCTCCCAGACTCTGCAGCCAGCTCAGCCGCCGGTGGGAACTGGTTGTACTGGCCAAGCCGAAGCCCCTCATCCTCGCGGCACCTGCTCCCTGGGCAGGCGGCCTGTGCTCACCGCGAGCCGCCATCTGCTTCTCCATGCGGTCTCTCTCCTGCTTCTGCTGTTACTTGCAGTTTGGATTTTTGCTGCAAACAGTTTTGCCAGAGGGCCCCCTCCGGAGGTTTGTGAGTGCATTCAGGAGTGGGTGGCTGGTGCTGGGGCGGGCGGGCGCGTGAGCACCCCACCATCTGTGCCCAGCTCACTCTGGGCTGCTGTCACGGCGTCCCCGGAGGACCCGGATGGTAACACTTCCTCAGTGTGTTGGTCACCTCCCACGCCTTCATGGCTCTGCCAGAGAGACCCACTATCAGTGCAGCCTCCTGGCCTCCTACACCATGGGCAAGTGGCGGTGGTGGGCTCCTGGTGCCCACCTGCCCTCAAGGCAGTCTGCCGAGTGGGGACACCTGCACTGCCCTCCTGTAGATGGACGGAGCCATCCCACCCACCCGGCCCCTTGCCTGGGGAGTCTACCTGAGCCATGTTTGTGCACTGGAAAGAGTTTGCCTCTGAGGCACCTATAGACCCAGTAGGCTGCTGACTCCCAGCACAGTGCTCCAATCCATGACTTAACTGCTCCCACCAGGGCATATCAAGGGAGTCCCACCTTTCACAGACGTGGGCTGAGTGCCCACAAAGGGCCAGGCCACGCACATCTCACTTCATCCCCACGGGAGCCCACTGTCCTCTGTGGCAGATGGAAGAGCTGAAGCTTGGAGAGAGGAGGTCACTTGCCCAAAGACACCGGGTAGTACTGATGGAGCCAGGGCTGAAGCCAGCTGTGTCTTCCTCTAAAACACCGTCCGACAACTCTGTTCGTTGAGTTGCTTATTCACTAGTATTCGTTGAGGATTTGCCATGTGCCAGGCCCTGTCCAGCACCCTTGGAAGACGGCAGTGAGTGAAATAGCCCACTAGCTCTGCCTTGAGATTGCATTCTCTCAGGGGCCAGGGCTGGGGGTGGGGGGCAGGCAATGGGACATAAGTAAGCAAATCAAATCATATATGAGACACTGGATTGGAAGAATACGTAGGTTGGGCACAGTGGCTCACCCAGCACTTTGGGAGGCCGAGGCAGGAGGAGTGCTTGAGGCCAGAAGTTTAAAAGCAGCCCGGACAACGTGGCAGCACCTCACCCCTGAAAAATAAAGACTCCAGGCTTGGCGGCATGAACCTGTAGCCCCAGCGATGCAGGAGGCTGAGGCCGGAGGAGTGCTCAAGCCCCGGAGTTTTAAGCTGTGATGAGCTGTCATCACACCACTTCATTGCAGCCTGGCCACAGAGCAAGGCCCTGGCTCTGAAAGGAAAGAGAGTGAAAGAAACAGTGGAAGTGCATAAAGGAATGAGGACTGCTGGGAATGCAGGGTTGGGGGACGTTGCAGCGTTACAGTAGATCAGCCATATACCCACTACATCAGAAGGAAGCGCCGGTGAGGACCTGGCGAGGTTAGGGCCTTGTGCACCGCTCTTGGGACGGCAAAGCGCTGCAGCCACCGTGGAGAGCTGCGTGGCGGTTCCTCCAGAAATTGCACAGAATCACCACTGGGCCCAGCGATCCCGCTCCTGGGACGGCGCGCAAGCAAACAAGCAGGGACTGAAGTAGACGTTTGCACCCCTGTGTTCACCGCCACGTTGGTCACAGGAGGCCAGACACGGAAGCTACCCGAATGTGTATCGTCAGATGAATGAAGAAACACAACGTGGTGTATGCATGGTATGATTCCTGCCCTTCAGCCTCACAGAGGAAGGGAGCCCTAGCACTTGCCACATCATAGGTGAACCTTGAGGACACAGAGGCACAGAAGGACAAAGACCGCAGGCTTCTGTTTATAGGAGGGCCTAGGACAGTCACGTTCACAGCGACAGAAAGCCCAGTGGCTGCTCTGGGACCAGCAGGGCAGGCGGGTGGGAGGAGCATGGAACCGGCAGAGCTGTTGTCTGGGACGAAAACATCCAGAAGATGGGCAGTGGTGATGGTTGCACAACCAGGTGAGTTGACTCAATTTCACTGAACTGTATACCTAAAATGGCCAAAATGATACATTTTATGTTTCATACGTTTTACCACCATTGAAAAAAGTAGGCTGGCCAAGGCAGCTTTTTTGAAAAGGTTCATTTTGGCAGACTTGAAGGAGCTGTGGCGGGGGCCAGTGGCTGTCCATCTGGAGGAAGAGTGTCCAGGGCAGGCAGGGGAGACTCTCATGCCCAGGGTGTTCCAGCAAAGCCAGGGGGCCGGTGGGGCTCCCCACTTACTAATTCCTGGCTCTGGTTCCCTGAAGGCAGGGGACGGATGGTCCTGGAAGCCTCCCTGGTTGTGGAGAGTAGGGAGGTGGGTTGATGTGAGTGGTTCTCTGTGAAACACCCTGGCCCACCAGAAATGCAGCTCACAGCTCCTAGCATGTGGCTCTGTGGACCCCTGGGGACCCTCACTTTCTCAGCCGTAGCAGGTGAGCTCTGAGTGGGCAGAGGTGGGAGCCCTGCTCTCCGCAGCCAGCCTGGACTGGGGGGGCAGGACGCAGTCCACTCCGTGGTCGGCTGCTGTGACACTGTCCAGACATGGCAGCCACCCAGCCCCCCGCTTCTCCCTGCTGGGGCTCCTGCTTCCTGCTTTTCCCCAGTGCAATGCTCTCCTGTGCCTGCCTGGGGAAGCGGGTGAAAAGCTAAGGAAAAAGCGTCTGAATTTGGTCGTCCTCTTGCATTCATTTGAATAAAAATTTGGATGAGCCAATTTTCCTGCCTGTTTTTCAGATGCCAAGTGACATTGGCTGGCACCCTGGTGCCCCTCCCCCAGCCAGCTGTCTCGCAGATGGCGACTGGGGAAGAGAGGGGGGCACCCTCCCTCAGGAAGTATTTAATAAGCTCCTAGGTGGTGCCCAGCCGGGAAAAACACACCCATCCCCTCTCCCCAAGAAATCATTTAAGATGCATATTCTGCTGAGGTGCCAGAAAATTCTTCTGATGAAAAACAGAAACAGAATAGAACTGGCCCTTGCCGAGATCCTCTCCTGGGCGTGGTGTGAGGCATGGGGAGGTAGGCATTAGCCCCAGGCCCTAAGTGACAAGTCCGGGACACATAGAGCCAGGATTCGGCCCTGGGCGGTCGGATAGACTCTTCCTACCAGATCAGCCCCTCCCCTGCCCTCCGACCCCTCCTGTTCCAAGCTGAGGCTGCAATAGAGAAGGACAGGTGGGCAGAGGTGGCCTTTCATCCCTGTCTTCACCTTGGTTGCCAATGTGGTGACTCCCGACTGTTACATCTGGGGGGCTCCTGAGTCTCTGCTGCTTATCTCCTTGCCTTGGCTCTGTAAATTGTTACTTCCCAGATGGGGTTCATGCTCCCACAAAAAGCCCAATCCACAGTCTGGCCCCAGCTGTTTTCTAACAGTCTGCATCTCTGAACTTGGGTTTGGGTCCCGGGACCTGGCTGTGCCCTAACCCCTGGAACTTTGGGTCCCGGGACCTGGCTGTGCCCTAACCCCTGGAACTTTGGATCCCGGGACCTGGCTGTGCCCTAACCCCTGGAACTTTGGGTCCCGGGACCTGGCTGTCCCCCAAAAAATCTGGAACTTTGCCACCCCACATGACTTGAGGGTCAGTGTCACAGCCATAGGCTGGCTCCTGATGTGCCCTGTTCCCAAATTAAATCAGAGAAGTCCCGTCAGCAAGAGTCTCAGCTCGTTCATCAAGTTGCTCCTTACACCTCATAAGTTCTTTCTAAGTACGGTCTCCATGACATTGGACCCGGAAACCCGCTCCTAGGTGTGTTTCACAGACTGTGCTCCCTGGGAAACATGCCACAGAGTCTCATATGAATATTCTTGTAATAGCAAGAAAGCCCTGGAAATAACCTGTTACACCTGTCCCTTCACAGTAGAAAAGATAGATACATTTTGGCTATGAAGTAACAGGCAACAGTGAAAAAAATAACTGCAGCTAAGCTCACCAAAGGATGCGTCAAAAACACAGTGAGGCTGGGCGCGGTGGCTCACACCTATAGCCCAGCACTTTGGGAGTTTGAGGCAGGAGGATTTCTTGGGTCCAGGAGTTTGAAACCAGTCTGAGTAACATGGCAAAACCCTGTATCTATAAAAAATTTTTAAAAATTAGCCAGGTGTAGTGGCACATGCCCGGTGGCCCCAGCTTCTTAGGAGGCTGAGGGTAGGAGGATTGTGTGAACCTGGGAGGTGGAGGCTGCAGTGAGCCGAGATTGTGCCACTGTGCTTCAGCCTGGGCAACAGCCTGAGACACTGCTTCAAAAAACAACAAAAACAGACTTAAAACCTTAATATAACTATTAGCTCTCCAAAACTTAACTAATAGCCTACTGTTGATTGGAAGACTTGCCAATAAAAAAAAAATCAGTTAACACATTTTGTATATTATATGCATTATATACTATATATATATTTTTGTTGTTGTTGTTTTGTTTTGTGACATAGTTTCACTCTTGTTGCCCAGGCTGCAGTGCAATGGCGCGATCTCAGCTCACTGCAACCTCCGCCTCCTGGGTTCAAGTGATTCTCCTGCCTCAGCCTCCCAAGTAGCTGGGACTCGTGGCACATACCACCAGGCCCAGCTAATTTTGTATTTTTAGTAGAGACGGGGTTTCTCCATGTTGGTCAGGCTGGTCTCAAACTCCCAACCTCAGGTGATCCACCTGCCTTGGCCTTCCGAAGTGCTGAGGTTACAGGCATGCGCCACCGCACCCGGCCTATATAGTATTTTCTTGCAACAGAAATAAGCTAGAGAACGGAAAATGTTATTAAGAAAATCATAAGGAAGAGAGAATATATTTACTCAGTAAGGGGAAGCGGGTCATCGTGAAGGTCTCCATCCTTGTCATCTTCACATTGAATAGGCTGAGCAGGAGGAAGAGGAGGGGTTGGTTTTGTTGCCTTAGGGGTGACAGAGGGAGAGGAAATCCGGCTAGGAGTGAGCCTGTGCAGTTCAGGCCCGTGTGGTTCACGAGTCGACCGTATTTATTTAGAAATGCATATATTTGCAATTTTATTAAACTAAAAAAGCAAGAGATTGCTTAATACATAATGCCAGATGGTGGTTACCTCTGAGAAGGGAGGGTGGGTTTACAGGGGCTTCTCAGATCTGGTACCATTTCGTTTTTGATGAGCTCACAGGTATTTAATCAAATGTGATTCGAAATGTCTGCGTGAAATACACTTTCATAGGTTTGCTAACTTTCACAGGCATGCACCTGAAAGATGAGGGGAGAGCATGAACATCAGGCAAAGAATAAGAAGCTTGAATCAGAGATACGGAGAGAGACCTGTGAGATCTCCCAGAATGCAGGGAAAAAACCAGAGAGCTAAACGTGGTCAGGGAGACGGTGATGACTGGAAGGCAGGAGGCAACGGAGCTTCAGAATTAGAGGTTTTTCCCGAGAGGGAACGAGCCCCACAGAAATGAAGCACTAATCAAATACGTAATTGAAAAAAGTGTCCCCACCCCGTGCTGCACCAGCCTGGAGCCCTGCTGATGAGGGGTCAGCCCAGAAAGGGCTTCACTTTGGCTTGGGAGCATGTTTCCGAGACTGTGTGTAAACACAGGCATATTTGTTGTCCTGGGAATTGAATCAAAATCATGAAGCTCCTCTGAAAAGACCTGGCTCGGTCTAATTGGCCTGTCCAATTTTCTGTGTCCAGCCCCAATTCATTTCCTGCGGGCAGCCACTCCATCTGGGAACAGAGCAAGGCTTCGCAGCCAGACACTGCTGTAACAGGCCTGCCGTGTCTCAGACGGTGTCACAGCAGGCTAAATTCCAGGGCTCGAAAGGATTGCATGCTGCAGGCCGGTGAAAGTGAGGGTGTGTGCCAAGTGTTGATAACACATCATTAAGAACAGCAGGTGAAAGTGTCATTAGCCTCCTTGGATTTGCTGAACTTGCAATAGCATCTGGACAAAGGGAGAAGATGGTGTGCAGGGCCAGAGAGAAGGCAGGGGCCCCTGTTCTCAGCAGCTTGCAGGGACTTTTCCTCATCACAGGTAAAGTGAAAGACAATGCCAGGGCCACGGACGCCCATGGGGCACAGACCCTGAGGCTGGGCTACTAAGCCAGGCGAGGCCAGAGGTGAAGCCTGGCGGCCTGTCCCAGGGGATCTCCCTGATCCAGGGCACACAGCCCTGCGGCCATCGGGAGCCCACCTTGGACGATGCCTCCCTCTGCAGCTGGCAAGCACTCCTCACTGGTAATTGTGTAGAAGCCTTGCAGGAGCGAGCCCCTCCACAGGGGTTAATGCAAGCCAGAGCGTTTCCTCTAGTTCTGAAGTAATCTAGCTGAGGTGTTTAAATCATCTGTCAAGAAAACAGCACCCTCAGAATACTGTTTCTCACAGCAGTTTTTCTTTTCTACTATGCTGACAATTGCCTGCCACCCAGACTGACCTGGTTGCTCAAAAACCCACTTGAAATGAAGAAGAAACTCACCCAGGCTCTGGAGAAAGCGGTGCTCTCCTGGGCTGAGCAGGGACCTTTGCCGCCCATGGGGATTTGGAAGAAAGGGCAGGTGTGTGCTCTGTCTTTACTGGGGTGTGATTTCCAGCCCGTCTCCTGGTGAGGGTGGGGCCTCCAACTAACTGGTACAGGGGAGCCTGCCAGCCACCTGCAGCATGGGGAGGCAGCGGACTTTCCAGGGAGGATGAATCTGTGTGCTCTTGCCGGGGTTGAGGGGAGCCAGGGATGATGGGGGCTTTCTCACTGGCTCACCAACATGCTCACAGGTGCACGCACACACACACACATGCACATACACATGCACACACACATGCTCTCATGCACACAGATGCACATACACACGCACACATGCTTGCAGATGTGTGCACACATGCACACACAGATGCACACAAATGCTCGCAGATGCACACATGCGCACTTGCACACACAGACGCACATGCACATGCTCGCAGGTGCACGCACACATGCACATGCGCACATGCTCTTAGATGTGTGCGCACATGCACGCACACACGCTCGCAGAAGCACACGCTCGCAGGTGCACACACATGCTCGCAGAAGCACACACAAAGATGCACATGCACACGCTCGCAGGTATGCGCACACATGCACACACGCTCGTAGGTGCACGCACACATGTACATGCACACACACGCAGATGCACACACACACAGGCACGCACATGCACACACATCACAAATGACATCTTTTAAAATTGCAAATACATGAATACTCCCGGGAGGGGTCTCATTTATCTTTGAGCTAACACCTCAATTAGGAGTGAGTTAGCACTTTAGAAGGGATTGGACCAGAAGCCACCCCAGGGGTGGGGAGAGAGGCAGGAGGATGAGGCTGCCCACAGCTCTACCCAGCTGCCCTGGCACAGCTCAGACCCTCCTGTGGGCTCAGATCGTCTGCTTGCACTTTGCCCCCACACTGAACACCTGCAGCGAGCAGAGGCTCACCCTGAGGGGTGGAAGTCAGTGGAACCCTCCAGAGCAGAAGGGCCATGAAGGCAGGGCATGAACTCTCATGCGGGAGAGAAGAAAGCCACAGCCACCATCTGCACAGCACTGGATGTGTTTCCTCGCTGTGGATCAGTGCCAGGGCCACCGTCTGCACCAACACTGGATGTGTTTCCTTAGCTCACTCTTAGCACTGGGTACACGAGATGCTGATTAAATGTGATTTGGATCAATTAATACCCACTGACTCTCTCGTCGGATGTTTGTGTCACTTTACAGAGGTAGGGGAAGCAAATAATGAGGAAGGACTTACCCTAGACTTAATTCCTCCTGAAAGGGAAAGGACAACAATAAGGAGAAATCGTAAACAGAGCTCAAGAGAGGGAAGAGACAAGGAAGAGGGAAGGAGGGAGTAAAAGAAAAAACAGCAGATCAGGTATTTCAGGGTGACAAACCTTTTTCCTCGTTTTAATTCTGCTGGTTGTCTTAGGTGGACATGTGTGTGCATGTGTATAACTTCTGAATGTTCACAGCTATGCTTATCTAATCACTTAGGTTGCAATAGAAAAAATGTCTCTTGACCAGGCACCTGTGATCACCTTGGTTAGGGTCCAAGGCTCTTGGAGAGTCCAGTTTGCTGCATGTGGCCAAAATCATGGTTTTGAAACCTGATCAGAGGTTATGCTTGGCCGTCTTGGAAAGCAGCGTTGCGTCCACTAATGGCACGATATCCCGGCCCTATTTCCTGCTGGACCCAGCTCCGCCTGCCCTTCTGCAGTGAAACTCTGGTTCCCTTTGAAAAACTGTCAAGGTGCCCACCGCCAAAGATCTGACTCCTGGTGGTTAGGTGGGTGCAGTGACATGCCAGAAGGAACTTGGCGTTCTTCAGGGACAGAAATGTCAGTGTCTTCCCAACTCATGCTGACGTCTCAAAGTAACCATAACTTTCCAAAGTCTCTTCCTCACTTGTTCTGTGGCAGAAAGTGTCACTTACTGTGTTCCTTTCCTGAGCTCCCAGCTTTTCTCCCATAAGCCACATCCAGATTCAGTATCCGAGCCACAGACTGTGCCAGCTCCCACCAGTCAACCTGCCATGCAGACCGAGGATTTAATAATATCAGCATCCAATTACCAATCTGTTCCGTTTTAACTTCAATCAGAGTAACACACGCATATGGTTTTGAAAAATCAAATCGTTCAGACGCGCTGGCATTGGGAACAGCGGTTGCCGGGGGCTCCGTGCCAGCGCGTCACCTGCCGCGGCTCGTTCCTCCACGTGCTGGCTCCTGCGTGCCTGTCTTGATGTACCAGCTTGGGAGACTCTCTGCTGACTCCCAGACCTGCAGGGTGAAGAGCTGGCGAGTGTGGACACTCTGCTTCCCGTCTCCTGTGGTGTTGGATCGTCTTGTTATGACTTTTAGCTCTTGATTAAGTTTGCGGCTTTGTATAATACTCTCCTTTTTGGTACCCTTGACTCCCTCTATGTGAGCCGTGGGTATGGAAGCCTCCCCTTCACTCCCCTTCACTCCCCTCCGCCTACGTTCCTCCTTGTCTAGATGGAATCTCTCCTTGTAGATTGCCAGAATTTACATTTAGATTCTGTTCTTTAGCTGTAATTAATTCTTCCATGCTTTATGATCTGTGCCCAGGTCTTACTTCATGCAGGTGACAGAGGGATGACATGAAGAGGCTAATGCCACTGAAAGAATTTCTTGCTCACAGTTCCTGAGAGGAGGGGACCACCATGTCAGGCAGGGCCACCTGGGGAGACACCAGAGCCAGTCAGGGCAGAGGAGTGGGGAAGGCATGTCCACAGTCGACTGGCGCGTCTGCAGGGAAGCAAGGTGGGGCCAGGTGCACATCTTCAGGCGGCCGGTGGGAACGACCCCACAGGCTCTGTGCCGTGGGGGCTGTCCCTAGCTGTCTGTCCCTGGCTCTGCATTGATTGAGGGCAGGGGAAATACTAGCTTGGCGTGTGGGAGTTAGACAAAGAGATGGCTCGGGGTATGGACTTAGGATTCGTTTCGTGGTTTGTCACATGATTTTTGCATGCCCACAAAAGCTGGGTCACAGGGACATGCAAAACAACTGTGGCCATGAGTTTGGCCCTGTGATTAACGAATGCTAAACAAATGAAGAATCTAAGAAAACACAGAACACTTAGTTTCTAGGCTATTTCTAAGAATTAAAAATCGGTAAGTAGCATTTACTGTAACAAAAGTATACATGATTTTGAAAGAAGGTTCAGAGGACAGGCTGGCCTGCCTGGGTTCAGGTTTCTGTTCATTCCTCTCTGTTCATGTTACGTGTTCTCTCTGCCTTATCTGTAGAATAGAGATAACAGTTCCTACCTCACAGGACTTTTGTGAGAGTTAAGTAAGTTATTAGAGATAACATTCTTAGAACGGTGCCTGGTACACACAAAGTGCTCAATAATTAGCGCTTTACTTTCTTCTTTTCATAGAGATGGGGTCTCATTATATTGACCAGGCTGGTTTTGAATTTCTGGCCTCAAGTGATCCTGTCACCTTGGCCTCCCAAAATGTTGGGTTTATGAGCCTGAGCCACTGCACCTGGCTGGGATTTACATCGTAAAAATTATTTTGTAAACAGCAAACATCTTAGGCTCAAATGTACATGAGGGTCACATTTTTATAATGACCTTGGCCCCGAGACCAGCTAAGGAGAATGTTCCTGCTGTTCTGAGCACGTTTTCCTTTTTTGCTCTGAGTTTCTTCCGCCCACCACATTTTAATCTACCCAATCTCTGGACCATGATGTTGTGGTGTCACTTTTTTCTTGGAGTTTTTATTGAGTGTGTTTCTTATTGCCAACAGAATAATGAAACTATGCACCCTCTTTTATGCAGCTCTTTTATTTTACCATCTGTCACATGCAGCCGTCTCTTCCCTGTGAGATCTCCTTTTATGGCTCCAGCCCAGAGTAGTTCCGGAATGCTGCCTTCCCGGAACTTCCCTTCAGCTCACCTTTCGAGTTGGAGACACTGTTTCCAGGATCCTGTGTTTTTCCGGAACCTATCCTTAAGTACTTCTTAAGAAGGGTGGGTGCAAGGGAAACTCAGCGTCCTTGTGAGTTTAAAAGTGTCTGTATTCTGCCCTCCCATTGGGCTGGTAGTTTGGCTGACAGAATTCTGGATCCTACGTCTTGGCAGCCACTGTTACCAGTGATAAGTGTAATTCCATTCTGACTCTGGTTTCCTTATAGGTGACCTGGTTTTTCCATGTTAGTCAACTTGAGCTACTGTAGATGGGGTAGTGTGAACAACGGGAATTTGTTTGTGGAGATGGGAAGTCCGAGGTCAAGTGACTGGCTGGTCCGAATCCCTGGTGAGGGCGCTCTTCCTGGCCTACAGCTGGCTGTTCCCGCTGTGCCCTCACAGGGCCGAGAGAGAGAAGAAGCAAGTTCTCCTGGTGTCTCTCTCTTCGCAAGGGCTGCACCCTCGTGACCTCAGCTAACCCTAATTCCCTTCCCAAGGCCCATTGCCCTCACCAGCACATGAAGGTTCAGAGCTGTAACATGTAGATCTGGGAACACAGTTCAGTTCCCACCACCCTCCAAGAGCCCGCGCTTCTCCTAAGTCACCTGAGTTACCTGCGCCTTGCAGTTGGGATGTGTGTTCGGTGGCCTGCTTGTCGGGTGTCTGCCATGTGCTGCCACCTGCTGGGCGCTCTGCCTGGCTCCTGCTGTCATGGGGCTTTCCATCCAGCAGGAAGCAGACACAAACAGGTGCTTCTGACCCAGGGCATGTGCACTGCAGTGGGGACATGCATGATGCTGTCTGCGGAAGCTTCTGGATAAAAGTGATTTCCCAAAGGCTAGATAGGAGCTAGTCCAGGGAAGGGAGAAGGAACAACGTCTTCGAAGGGAGAGCTTAGTGTGGTCAGGAGCAAGAGCTGCGGTGGCTGGTGATGGGGGCGGAGGCGGCGAGAGGTGAGGCTGACAGGGAGGCCGGGTCCTGGGGTGCTGTTGGCCTCTGTGGAGTTTAACTTGACTGTTAGGGTTCCTGGGAGGCCAGCATTGTGAGTGTGCGTCAGCTATTGGGGTAGGGAGGGTCCTCCATCTTCGGCTGGAGAGCCCTTTGAAGTATGCGCAGTATAAATGAGAAAACCACCTGTCACAGACTGTTTCCCGCAGTTCTTCAAGACTGGTTCAGTCTGGAGCTTGTTAGGCAGACAGAACACAGTCTCCTTGAAGGCAGTCTCACCTCTGTCCCCTGGAGACAGGCCTTTGCTTCGCCGCCTTTGTTTGTTCATGTGGCCAGTCAGTAGCACAGCAGGCTCCTTGCAGGGTCCCAGGAATCCAGAGATGGTTCAGGCACAGCCCTCACCTGTAGCTCACAGCCCCTGCTGAGGAAGGTGGGTGAGTCTGAGCTCACAGCCCAGGTGTGGCGTCCGGGAACATGAAAGGGCGTGCACTGAAGGACCCCGGGGAAGCGTGGCTGCTTGTTGAAAATGCTGATGAAGGGCGCTCCGGGGAAGGAACAGCAGAGCACAGGCCGCAGACCATCGCCTGCTCTGCGCCGTGGGGCTGGGCAGTGAAGAGGCCTGCTGGAACTCATGCCAGGTGCACTCTTGGGTGGCACGGGAGAGGGCGTAACATGAGGAAGGGGTGGAGCAATGGACAGAGAGGGGTCTTCAGGCTCCCCTGCCCCACCCCCTCCAGTGGCAGATCCCTGAGACTTCCCTTCTTTCCAGCACCAGCCTGACAGTCACTGCCTTCTCCAGCCACAGCCACTTAGGAAATGCTACTGATTAGCAATTGTTATCATGGTAATTAAAATTCCCTGGGAACAGCTTGGCAAATATCCATCAGTATCTGCAGTCAGATTGGCCATGAGCTGAAACCATGATGCAAACCTCGAAGCGGAGTGCAAGGCAGGGAGGGTGGCTGCACCAGGAGCGTTTGCTGCTGCCGGACACCCAGGCAACTGCCATGGCGGCTGTGGGCCTTTTCTCATTAAATGGGATTGTCAAGGCTGCTGCTTTGCTGGCCTTATCACAGCAAACCACTCGTGGGAAGCCCAGTAGGGTTTTGCAGAATTGCTCAGCATCTCCAGAAAGTAGATGATTTTCAGTCTGTGGGATGGTCTGGAGTGAGGTGGGGTTAATTCCCACCAGCGCTTTGCCTGCCACAGTTCCCGGGGAGGGGCAGATGTGGACGCCAGGTGGTGGGTGGTGGGCCCAGATGCACCCAGCAGAAGGCATGTGACGAAGGCTGCTGCTGTGTGTTGTGCCGCATGGGAGCAGGCAGCCGGAGAGAGGTCTGTGGTGTGAATGCACTGGCATGGTGGTGGGGATTGCAGCTCAGAGCTCAGCCCAGCTGGGGTCCTTTGCACCTCACCTGCCCAGACCTGCTCTCCCATGTGGAAGGCCTTTTCCAAAATACCAGCAGTGTGTTTTATGCACATCTGGTGGTTGCACCTCCCATACCAGATGACACACCTGTGTGCTCTGGTTCCCCCAGTGCTGGGACTCAGGAACTGCTGCTGCTCATGCTGGGCGGTCAGGGTGAGCGCTCACACCCTTCACCTGGACCGCAGTGACAGCAGCAGGGAATCAGAGCAGAGGCCCCATCACAGTGGACTCACAGCAAGTGACTGATCCCCTCATGGACCAGCCCATGGATCCCGGGGAGCAACGTGGCCTGGCAGGCCAGTGGGGTCATTGCCCTTGCTGAGTGTAAATGTTGGGGTGAACTGTGTGAGGTTGATGGGTTTTTTATTTAGTTCAAAAGTGGTTGACCTAGCTGGGCATGGTGGCATGTTCCTGTAGTCCTAGCTGCTGAGGAGGCTGAGGGAAGAGGACTGCTTGAGCCCAGGCTGCAGTGAGCCGTGATCGTGCCACTGCACTCTGGGCAGCAGTGACACCCTGTCTCAAAAATAAAAGATTGACCAGCCCCAAATGGCTGAGTACCAATGGCAGTTCACCCTGATGCTTTGGATCCTGTGCTCTTTGTCTGTCTTCCAAAAGAACTCCACTGAGCATTGATTTTTGAGTGGGGTGGGGATGGGAGGCGGCTGGTTGCAGCAGAGGCAAGGCTGAGGCCTGGGCTGGGGCTGTGGTCTGCCAGGAGAGGCAGGGTGGCTAGGGAGGAGAGGCTGGGAGCACCTGGGCAGTCGGGGAGGCTCGCTGGGCTTTCCTCACCACCAGCACACCTGGCCAGGCCCTTCCTCTCTGTCCCTCTTTCCATCTGGAATAGGAGGTCCATCTGATTAACTACAGGAACTTGGGTGACACCCCCGGACCTCTTCCCCAGGAAAGCGGCAGACTGTAGGTTGAGGCACGTTGTAGCAAACGACCCACAGCTGCCAACACAGTCATTCAGCTGGCGTTTACGGAACACCTACGATGTGTCGGGTGTGCGCTGGGGGCGTGAAGACACCGTGGTGAGCAAGATGGCTGTGACAAGTCCTCCTGCTTGGTGGAGCCTGTGGGGGGACAGTGAAAACAGAAAGACCAGCCAAAGGCTGGAAGCACCCCGAGTACCTGCCAACTGATGACAAAGTGCCACCTGTCCATACAGTGGGACATTTCTCAGCCTCCGAGAGGAGGGACATTCTGACACGCGCTGCCGCATGCATGAACCCTGGAGAAGTGATGCCGGCTGACATAAGGCAGCCGTGAGAGGGCGGATACCGTGTGCCTCCCCTTCCAGGATGTACATAGAGTAGTCATATTCCCAGGGACAGGCAGTGGGCTGGGGGGGCCAGGGGAACGGAGAGCTTTTGCATAGTGGTTATAGAGTTTCAGTTTTGCAAGATGAGTTCTGGAGATTGGTTGCACTTAGGGTGATACATTTTATGTTATGAATATTTTAACACAATGAAAAAATGTTTTGATTTTTTTTTTTTAAAAAAAGGACCATGCATACCTGTGGTCCAGTGCTGCAAAGGAGAAGCCAGAAAGAAGGCTGTGAGATGCGGGCTCACCCGTATGCACGAGGCACTCAGCCCACAGTGTGCGGAATGCAGCCATGTGGGGCTGCTTAGTCTCTTCCCTGAAGCCTCACAGCGGAGAAGGCTGGGCCGCATTGCCGAGTCATCCTGGGCATCAGCCTGTCCACTCCCATTAATCAGGGCCTCGGCTGGCTGGGCGTGAGGTGGGGGAGATCTCCTAACCCTAAAGGCATGGCCCAGCGCTGGCAAGGAGCTCCATTGTCCACTGCACACCTTGTGCTGGTGGTCTCACGCCCTGACGGATGCCTCTCCCCAAGCCCATGATGGCTCCATGGGATCCGCCCTGATCCGGGCCCACAGAGGAGACCCACCAGGGAGCTGAGAAGACCAGGTCCCTAACCCTAACCCTAACCCTATCCCTAACTCTAACCCTGAAAACACTTAATGTAGCATCCCGGGAGCACGCTTTTCCTCCTGGAGGGTGGCCTGACTCTAGATGTCACCATCCGAACATACACAGTTCTTGACCTGCAATTCCGCCCTGTGGAATATAGGCTGAGTATCGTTCGTCGGAAAACCCAGAAGCTGAAACGCTCCAAAATCCAAAACTTTTTAAGTCAGTGATGCTTCAAGAAATGGTCATTGGAGCATTTCAGATTTTGGATTTTCAGGTTTGGGGTGCTAAACTTGCATTAAGTATCATGCAAATATGATACGATTTGAAAAAGTTCAAAATCTGAAACACTTCTCTCCCCAGCATTTTGGAAAAGGGCACTCAGCCTGTTTCTTAAGGCAGTGACTGAAACTGGTCCAATGTGGAGTGTACAGGGCAGTGGCTGCAGCGCTGCTTGTGAGGACAGGGGTTGGAGACAGCTTAGAAGTCCGTAATAAATGCAAACTGTGGAGCAATTAAATGACGATGATGGAGACAGTTATGCATACGGAGTGACCGCTGTGACATGTAGTTGGGTGTGTGTTGGGGGAACAGGCTGCATCTACATTAGCCAAGCTTTGAAAAAAAACAAAAAACAAATAGTGTGTGTGCCCGGGAAAGGGTGTAAGAAAGTCCACGCCGCCATGCTCAGCAGGGCTGGCTCTATGCGGTAACGTTATAGGTGACCTAGTTTCATTTTGCTTTTTTGTTATTGTGCTAATTTTGTATGCTGGGTAGGTGTTTTTCAGGAAAAAAAAACAGGGGAAGCCAGGCATGGTCTCTGATGTTTGTAATCCCAGCATTTTGAGAGGCCGAAGCGGGCAGATTGCTTGAGCCCAGGAATTTGAGACCAGCCTGAGCAACAGGGTAAAACCCCATCTCTACACAAATTACAAAAATACAAAAATATAGTGCATACCACCTATAGACCCAGCTGCTCAGGAGGCAGAGGTGGGAGAATCACTTGAGCCTGGGTTGGTGAAGGCTGCAGTGAGCCAATTACATCACTGCACTCCAGCCTGGGTGACAGAGTAAGACCCTGTCTCAAAAAAAAAAAAAAGCAAAAAGAGAAAGCTTCTGTGGCAGATGGGGGAGACGGTGTGGTGTGCGGTTCGAAGCCTGCACAGGCCCCACTGTTCACAGACTCTTCAGGGGTTGGCCCCAGGCCCCGCCCACGGCAGAGGACGGGGAGGTGGCGTGCTCAGAGCCTTTGCTCGTCAGTGGGAGATGCAGCCAGCCCCACTGCATGGCCCCCGTGGCCTTGCCGTGGCCTCCTGGACTTGGGCACCTGCTCTAATGAGCCTCGCAGCAGCTCTCCAGAGAGGGGTGGCCGTGGTGGCTGCTGTTCATTGCTTCTTCCTTCTGCCTGCAGGGCGCTGAGAGTCCGCCCTGACGTCTGACCCACTCAGGATTTATTCACCACTCGACAGCGTTATGAGTGAGCAGCCACCTCGCGTCTGTAAACTGCTGGGTGGGACTCGGGCCTTCCGAGTGGAGTACAGGCCAACAGAATGTGTGCTGGCTTTGGGCAAACTGCTGAACTTGTTGGAGCCTCAGTTTCCCCACCTGAAAAGTGGAAATAATCACCAAGCTTCCTCAAACATCTCTGGGGATGGGGGAGGAGACTGATTACTTTTGCGCTGTGGATTTTTAGACTCTGTGCCTGCGTTACCCATTCACATAAATACATGTGATAGGAAGGCCCCGAGGGGATCAGAAAGGGTTTTCCAAAGTGGGTGCCATGACACCTCCATCCCACCAGACAGCTTCCAGGCGCTCCACACAGGGTGGCTGGCAGGGGCAGGGAGGGATCCATGCTGGGACTCTGTCTGGACTTGGCAGTTCCGCGCCTCGCGCTCTGCAGCGTGGGGAAGTGCCTCCAGCCTACTTGGAGAGACAGATACACATCACTCCACGAGTGGACAGTAAGTGCTGCCCGGAGAAGTGCCGAGTCCCGCAGACCCATCCTAAGGTCGAGTTTCTCTAGGAGAGCCAGCTGGGTAGACTTTGAGTCGAGAGCACTGTGTGTTCTTTTGCCTGTTGGATAACCCTGTGCACTTTAGCATAGCAAAGGCTCTGAGAAGTCCTGCAGCGATGGAGCTTGGTTTAACCTGATGCTTTTTAAGTGTATGTGATTAGAAACCTTTTTTTTTTTTTTTTTGTTAAAGAAAGGTTTTTTTCTTGTTAATATCCCACAGTATATATGTGGTGCAGAGGAAGTTTGTGGAGTGGGAAGCAATGTCTCAGAATCAGCAGATTCCAGTTTTCTGATTTTAAATTCTTCAGGTAGGGAATTGGCCCACTGGCGGTAAAGCTGTTTGTGTTTCAGGTGGGAGGAAGAGGGTGGCGGGGGTGCCCGTGGGCCTCTCCTCTGTGGAGAGGTTGCTGTGTGCCTGGCGCTGGACCCTGGGGCTTCACCTTCATTCAAGTCCGCCCTGTGAGATGAGCACAGATCCTGTGTTTGCCTACCAACGAAGAAACTTGAGGGCCAGGGAGCTTGATGTGTCCAAGTCACACAGGTGCTGGGTGCCAGACCCAGGATTCAAATTCAGGACATCTGCTCAGAACCTTGGGCTGCACTGCTCTGAAAAGGGTGAAGTCAGTTGAGGTTTCTTGCAAAGTGTTCCTTTACACACTCCCACCCCTCCCGACTAAATGCCCTGAATTTATTTCCTTCATCAGAAAAGAGGTTATACAGCACGTGGTGTTTTCTCAAGGAGGCATTAAAAATGTAGGGGCCTTACCTCAGCTGCTGCTCTGAATTCTAATCGGCGGCTCTCTCTGGAAAGCGGGTCCTTTCTGTTCCTGCTGGAGAGACTGTCTTATGAGACTCCCTCAGAGAAGAGCTGGCAGCTGCTGTGATTTGGCCCAGCCCGGCTCTCCCTCCAGCCTCTGTTGCTGTGCCCTGGAACCTCAAGGGGGAGGAGCAGGGGCAGGAAGGAGGCAGGCAGATGGCATCTTGTTAACACCTTCTGGGTGCCATCTGCTCTGATGAGCACTTTTCAACTTTCTTAGCAGCTATCACATTTAATCAATGTAATCAATGAAGGAACTCAGGCTCAGAGAAGTTAAGTAACTCACTGAAAGCCACACAGCCAGTATGTGGCTGCCATTGATTCAACGTTGCTTCCAGGGACAACAGGAGTGGGAAGCCTGGGTGTCCAAACTGGGGGTGACAGAGGAACCGAAGGACCTGTCAGAGCCCAAGGGGCTGTGCATCCCAGACCCAGAGCACCTCCCACCCTGTGAATTCAGGGTCGGCATCCCCAGCTTCCTGGGGCTCTGCCAACTTTAGGGTGACTCCTCTCATCACTTCCCCAGGTTAGTGATAAAGGGATGCTTTGCATCTGCATGGGCCCTGGCAGGCACCCTGGGGCCCACCCGGCTCTCAGAGGCCCTGTGGGACTACGTGGAGTTAAGAGGGGCTCCTGGGAGGCTCAGGGCCTGAGGAAGACAGAACCAAGGCAGGAAAGAGGTGGAAAGCTGGTGACTGTGCCCTGGGGGCAGCCAGAACAAGTCTGGAGCTTTGTGGCCACTTCTGAGCCCCTCTCCTGAGGGGCAGTGACAAACGTTGGCGAGAGGGGGTGGCTCGATAAGAGGGAGCTTGGAACAGCTGAGGGACCGGGGGTGTTGTCCTTGAGAAGCTGGGGGTCTGGGTGTGGCTCTGAGCAGAGCTCGGGGGCTGGGGAGGTGTCTGCAGGGACTTGTGGCTGGGAGGGTCCGTCCTGTGCAGCCCTCTGCCTTGGCCAGCGAGAGAAGGTGCCAGGGAGGTCAGCTGGCGGGCAGGAAGTGCTGGTCCCTGGCAGATCTAGCAGAAACTCGGCAGTGCCTGGTGGCCTGTGGGCTTCTCATCACTAGGTGTTTTCCAGCAGAGTCTGGGAAGGACTGGGGACGGGCAGGGGTCTGACTAGGCAGTCTCTGGGATCCCGAGTGGTGGCGGATAGAGACGGTAATGGCGGACAGTTTTCATAAACATTTCTTACGTGCCAGGCCCATATTGAGGTTCCCACTCTGCAAGAGAGCAACAAAAGGCCATGGGCTTGTCTTTAAAGTGGGTGTGGAACCAGGCACGGTGACCCTAGCTGCTGAGGAGGCTGAGGCAGAACTGCTTGGGCCCCAAGGTCGAGGCTGTAGTGAGTGACGATTGCACCACTGCACTCCAGCCTGGGCAGCAGAGCAAGGCCTCAACTCTGAAACAAGGGAGACAAAGAGAGTTTGGAGAGTTCGTGGAACTTAGCTCCAAGTTGTCCTGAGTCCTGGGAAGGTAAGTGACTGCCCAGCCCATCAGCCAGCGAGGGCAGAGCCGGAGTGCCCACTCCCACACGGCTCCTGGCTCTCCGTGTGCCTCTTGTCCTCTGGGCAAGGAGCAGGAGGGGAGGCCTCTCTGCATCCTGTGCTCCAGGCAGCTCTCTCCTCCATCCAGGTCTGGAAGAGATCGGGGGCCTGGTTCTACAAAGGGCTCCCCAAGTATATCTTGCCCCTGAAGACCCCCGGCCAAGCGGATGATCCCCACCTCCGGCCTTTGCCCGTGGAGCCGGCCGAGCGAGAGCCCAGAATCCCTGACAGCAGCCGCGTCTATACCTGGGCCCGAGGAAGAGGTAAGTCCCCTCCGCCGCTCTCTCAGGTAGCCTCTGAAGTCGGGGTCGTCAGCTATCCTGGTAGTTTGCAGGCACGAGGCCAGTGCCCCCACGCCCTCCGTCCCTGAGGCTCATTCTGGTGATGCGCCCCTCCCTGTGCCCTCAGCTCCATACCTGCTCCTGAGCAGCGGGGACTTCCAGCAAGGGATGGTTGGCTCTGTGCAGGAGGGTGGCGGGAGGGTCCCTGGGGGCAGTTTCACATGCAAGTATTGATTCGGGGGCAAGGACGCTGTGAGCAGCACCGTGTCTTCACAGAAACGTGGTATGTATTAAACCTGCATCTTTCCTGGGCTGGCCCGCACCGTCTCCTCCTGGCACTGTGTCTCGGTCAAAGGGGGCACTCCTGGCTTCCCTGGCCCTGATGAGTAAGGGGGCTTTGGGCCCAGTGCCCTGGGCGTTCTGGTGGCCACACTAAGGTGTGTGTGTCCCAGGCGGCCACCCCACTGGGAAATGGTGGCAGAACCTGGTTGTGGACTGCTCTCCGCAGCTTTCATGAGACTGATGTTCATGGTTTTATTTCAAAGTTCCAGGTCTCACAACAGGCTCGGAAGGTGGACAGGGCAGTTATTTTATGACTGCATTTGACATATGGGTGAATCCGCAACTCAGGGGACAGGAGGGGCTCCCTCGGCTGGAGTGTGGCCGAGCTGGGATCCAGGGGCAAGCTGTTACCCGAGCACGGCATCCTCTGCACCCGGCTCCTTCGTAGCACCCTCTCCTCGTGGGCCCTTCCGTATGCTGTGTACACCTCTGCTGCCCGTGGTTCACCCCGACAGTGCTGCCACGGACAGACGTGGAATACAACGCAGTGGAGAGCAGGCAGGCAGGGAGTCCCTGCGCGAGGAAGGCGTGCAGGCCTGGCTGGGACACTGGCCTGAGGGGCACCACGGCTGCCCAGCCTGGAAGGGAGTGGCCACAGATGGGCTGGAAAAGTGGCAGTCCTCCGCCTGGTCACTCTGCCACCCTCGGATCTCAGGCTTTCTCCTGCTGACCCTGTTGAGATTCGTCCATGTTCCTCAGAACGTGGGAGCAGACGCTGGTGGACACTTGTGGGTTTGAAATGCTGCTTGGAGCCCGTTGAGCAGGAGAGGCTGAAGGCCCATTGGGGCAGCTGTGGCCTAAGCCCCACTTGAAGAGCGACACTGTCCGGTCTGCTCCAAGTCAGGGCACACACACACACACACACACACACAAATATCCATGTGCACACACATCCACGTGCACACACAGCCTCATGCACCCACACGTGCGTGCATACATACACACTTGCTCACATGCACACAGTGCTCTCACACTTGCACTCACATGCACACATTCACACTTGCATGTACACACGTGCACACAATAGCGCACATGCTCATCTTCACACACACTCGCACCCATGTGCACACACTCCCGTGCACATGCACACACCCCGGGGAGGAGCGGAGCTGCGGTCACCTCCTCAGCCATGCAGACTTGACCGTTTACTTACTTAAAAGATGGCCTTTTAATTACCTGGCGAGGAGGGCAGTGGCCCCACACTCTTGCAACAGACATTGTTTAACTGACTTTGCACGGAGGCCATCCCAAACAATGTGGAGGCTGCCTTGTGTGAACTTGTTCTCCCTCCAAGGTTCTGACTGCAAACCACCCCCCTAGGTGCCTCTGTGTCAGGCGGCATGCCAGGCACATCACAGCCCCATGGTCATCCAGGTGACCTGACTTGTGTGATGTGGATCAGCCCACAGGGAGCAGGGCGGTCAGGGCTGGTGGCCAGGCTGCTAATGGTGACTCAGGAGGCATCTGCAGCCACTCTGAGAGGGGATGTGCCAGGGTGTGTGGGTGCAGCAGGTTCAGGCCAGACTAAACTTGGGGAATCCCACTATCGTGGGCAGAGGGGGTGTGGCCTGGGAGGCAGAGGGAAGCAGAGAGGTTCTGTCCCCAAGAAGTCAAAGTGCCAGGTTTGCAGGGTGACTGTGGAGGACCACACATAGGTTAGGGTTCCTGGCCTGCTTCTGGCCTGTTCCTGGGTGGCCATGTTGTGCTTTCTGATCAGCGTGTGCCAAAGCCAAGGTGTGGGCTTTCTGACTGTATATGGTCCCTTGTCCATCCCAGACCTGGCTATGTATTCCCGGGGGTGCATGGGGTGGCTGCCAGGTTCATGTGGGAGACCAGATGACCCTGGCCAGCTGGAACTGTCCTTACAGTGGAGGTCCTGAGCCTGGATGCAGGGGCAGGGGCTTTCCCAGGGACCAGAGGTCCTGAGCCTGGAGGTGGGGGCAGATGCCTTTCAGGGGACCAGAGGTCCTGAGCCTGGGGCAGGGACAGACGCCTTGCCGGGGACCAGAGGTCCTGAGCCTGGGGGTCGGGGGCAGGGACCTTGCTGGGGACCAGCTCCTGCCAGCCCTTCTGTGGCTTTGTAGTAACCCACAGGGCCTCATAATAAAGTCCATGGCCGCCTTTAGGGAGGGCTCGGCCTTGCCTGCCTCTAGGAAGGCCCCTAAGCTACCTCAGTGCCCGTTCCCGCTCAGGCTGGTCTCACAGCTGTCAGCTTCTGCCGAAGATGACCCTTAGTGGGCAGTCCCAGGAGGCTGGCACAGGGATGTCCCTGGGCCTTTCCCATCCACTGCTGACTAGGGACCCCAAGATGTTTTTCTAGCTCTGAGACTGGCATCCCCACCCCCACCCCAAGCCCCACCATCTGGGGCACCCCGGTCCCAGGTGCCTAGCTGGGCCCAGGGCTGTAGCTGTGCTCCACGTCAGAGCCTGACAGGCACAGCCCAAGCTGTGCGCAAGTGGAAACAGAGAGTGACCAGCGCTGAGGCGTGGTTCCCCTGGCACACAGGGAGCTCCAGGGGGGCAGGGCCACGTCTCTCCTGAACAGGCTGATTCCTCAGCACGTGGCAGGGGACAGGCGCGGGATCGATGCTTATTACATGAATGAATCAACTGCCCACCCACTCCTTAATACCTGAAAGGCCTGTGGAGAGGTTTTTATTCAGGCTGGCAGGCTCCTCTGGACTGGGGGTCTGCTGGACAGCCCCAGGAGATAATCAGAGGCTGTGACAGCCACCTGCTCTCACCAGATGCTCTTCCTCCTGGGCCCCTGCCTCTGACATTCCCCACAGTCCCTCTCCCTGGCTTCTAGCCAAACACAGCACAAACTCACTCGTTCCCTCAGCCTCTCTCTCAGCCTCTCCGCCACCTCCGTCCCTTTCTCTCCCTCCCTCCCTCTCTCCCTCCTCCGCCCACATCCCTTAGGCTCGTGCACCTGCAGCTCCCAGCTTCTTCTCCCTTGTCCCAGCCCACCCCATTTTCTTTCTCATGCTCCATTGGAAGAAGGATAATCAATAGATACTACAAGTCATGAACTTTTCAATCCACAGAACTATCAAGTGAAAGGGGTTGATGTTTCTGAGTAGGTTCCTTTTTCTTCCTCCTTTAATTTGTTTTTGTTAATTTTTTCTTTTTTTTAAAGACAGTCTTGCTCTGCCACCCAGGCTGGAGTACAGTGGTGTGATCTTGGCTCACTGCAACCGCTGCCTGTTGGGTTCAAGCCATTCTTGTGTCTCAGCCTCCTGAGTAGCTGGGATTACAGAGGTGCCCCTCCACGCCTGGCTAAGTTTTGTAATTTTAGTAGCGGCGGGGTTTCACCATGTTGGCCAGGCTGGTCTCAAACCCCTTGGCCTCAAACAATTCACCTGCCTTGGCCTCCCAAAGTGCTGGGATTACCTGCGTGAGCCACCGTGCCTGGCCTGTCTTTGTTAATTTTTAATTACATAAGAATTCATGATCTATTTTAGAAGTTAATTCAAAGGTGTATGAAGAAGAAAAACCTCTTCTGCTTCCCTCGTCTCCAGCTCTTTCTCTGTGTCCTTGCAAACATACACGTGATAAACGGGTGGGACTTTTGTTTTAGCAACAAAAATAGGCTCTTCCCCATCACTCTGCATGTTGCTTTTTTCACTTAGAAGAGTACCATGAGCTTCCCTCCAGGCCCACAGGTATAGATTTTCCATTGTTCATTCTCATGGCTGAGTAAAATCTCATTAATACAGTGCATTATAATTTAATTCATCACTTATTGATGGACATTCAGATTATTTCTAGTTTTTCTTACCTTTTTATTTTTTTTAATTTCAGAGACAGGGCGTTGCTCTGTTGCCCAGGCTGGAGTGCAGTGGTGCAGTCGTGGCTCACTGCAGCCTTGACCTCCTGGGCTCACGTGATCCTCCCGCCTCAGCCTCCCCAGTAGCTGGGACTGCAGGTGCACACCACTGTACCCAGCAAACTTTTAAATTCATATTTTTCATAGAGATGGGGTCTCACTATGTTGTCCAGGCTGATCTTGAAGTCCTGAGCTCAAGCTATCCACCCACCTTGCCCTCCCAAAGTGCTTGAATTACAGGCATGAGCCACCATCCTTGGCCAACAAGATGATTTTTACACATTCATAGGGACACAAATGTTCACAGGAGCATTATAGCCAAAAAGTGGCAACAATGCATATGTCTGTCAGCTGATGAATGGATAAAAAAATAAGGCATAATCACACAATGGAGCATTATGCTGCCATGAAAAGGGATGAAGTACTGAGAATGGATGAGCTCGGAAACCTTGTGCCAAGTGAAAGCAGCCAGAGACAAAGGCCACATGCTGCATGATCTCATTCACACGAGACGGCGAGAGCACACAGACACACAGAGGCAGAGAGCAGCTTGGTGGTCGCCGGGGGCTGGGGAGGGTGCGGGATATGGGGCTGACTGCTGATGGGCACAGGGTTTCCCCTAGAGCTGATGAAAATGCTCTGAAATCAGATTGTGGTGGTTGCACGCATTTATGGCTATACTAAAAACACTGAATTGTGTACTTTCTTCTAAGGGTAAATTTTAAGGTGTATATATTTCAGTTTTTAAAATTCCGAAGGTAGGGCATAGCTTAGAAACAACAGCAACAAACACTTTTTAAGACTAGCAAGGGTAGGCTGGGTACAGCAGCTCACGCCTGTAATCCCAGCACTTTTGGAGGCCGAGGCAGGAGGCTTGAGCCAAGAGTTCAGGACTAGCCTGGGCAGCATAGTGAGACACTGTCTCTACAGATGAATTTATAAAACTAAGCCGGGTCTGGGGCACATACTGTAGTCCCAGCTACTCAGGAGGCTGAGGGGAGGATCACGTGAGCCCAAGGGTTTGAAGCAGCCGTGAGCCGTGACCGCCGCGCCACTGCAGCTTGGGTGATGGAGTGAAACCCTGTCTCTCAAAAAACAAAACAGAATTGCAAGGGTAGTGGAAAGAACTTTCCAACCAATGTTTTTTTAAACAGAATTTTGTTCTTATTGCCCAGGCTGGAGTGCAATGGCACAATCTCGGCTCACCGTGTTCAAGCGATTCTCCCGCCTCAGCCTCCCGAGTAGCTGGGATTACAGGGTTGCACCACCACGTCTGGCGATTTTTTTTTTATTTTTAGTAGAGACGGGATTTCTTCATGTTGGTCAGGCTGGTCTCAAACTCCCAACCTCAAGTGATCTGCCCCCCTTGGCCTCCCAAAGTGCTCGGATTACAGGTGTGAGCCACCGCGCCCCGGCCCTATCCAACCAAATTTTAAACCCTACTATAAAGTTACCATAATCAGTAAGAACAATATAGTATTGGCGTCAGGATTAATAGAATATGAATTTATAGAATGAATAAATAGACAAGTGGAACAGACAGGAACAGAGAAAGAACAGCCCTAAGAATGTACGGAAGCCAGTGAGAAATAACAGATCTGTCTCATAACCGGAGCTGGTGTAATTAGATTCTTTCTCCTTCTGTGTGCATCCAGGAACACGTTGCAGAGAGACAAGATGTGAACGTTAAAAGTAACACAGTGACAGCATTAGGGAAAGACAAGCCGTGTCCATGCCTCTCTCCAGAGGACAGCCAGTGACTGCCGGCACCTCAGGGCAGGTGCTCTGGCCACCGAGCTTGCTGTTCTCTCCCTCCCTGGGCGCTGGGTGGAAAGCCGTGTCACTGTGCCGTGGCCTGAGCCGATCTGGGGAGGCCATTTCCTGTTGCCATCACCATCAAAAGCCCTGCTCACAGGGTGAAAAACCCAGTCTGTGCCCTGAGAGAGGAACCAAAAAGCCAGTGGGGACACGGGCAGCGCTGGCTGCAAGGCAGATTCCTTTTCCCTCCTCTGCGGAGGCCTGGGTCACAGCCTGACTCTGCAGGGCTCCTGCCACCTCCCACCCTCCACCCTTCACTGGAGGGGAGCGCAGGCCTCCCACATGGCTCTGAACAGGGTGACACTGGTTCCCTTGTTCCAGAAAAGTATTCCAAGGTTTCAGATTTGTTCCAGAGGGAATTTTTAAGAAAAATGGGAGTTTCATGATCACTTTACTGGTTCACTCGATGTTAGACAGTTTTATTTATTTTGTTTTTTTTGAGACAGAGTCTCACTCTGTCGCCCAGGCTGGAGTGCTTTGGTGTGATCTCGGCTCACTGCAGCCTCCGCCTCCCTGGTTCAAGCGATTCTTCTGCCTCAGCCTCCCAAGTAGCTGGAACTACAGGCATGCGCCACCATGCCTGGCTAATTTTTTGTATTTTTACTAGAGACAGGGTTTCACCTTCTTGGCCAGGCTGGTCTTGAACTCCTGACCTCGGGATCTGCCTGCCTTGGCCTCCCAAAGTGCAGGGATTACAGGTGTGAGCCACCGCAGCCGACTGTTAGACAGTTTTTTTAAAATCCTAAACTGGCTCTCTCTGTGGTTGGGTGAAAGCAAGCTTGGGGGTTCTGTGTGGCTTGAGCAGTCTGGTTCAGCTGAGGCCCCAAATGTTTACTGGGGCTGCCCTTCCCCAGTGAGACCCCAGCTAACCTGCTGCCCCTGCCCCACGCCCTCTACCCATCGTCTTTCTGGAAAGGCTGAGTCTCTCCGAGCTGTCCTGGCCCCGGCCCCAGTGGTCTGTGGCTTATGGCCAGCTGATGCTCAGAGCAGCCTCTGGGGCAGCTGCGGGTGGTGGAGTCCTTCATGCTGGATGAGTTGGGGAGGTCTGCCCAGGGTCCTGTCGGCAGCTGGGTTGTGCCATAGAGGACCTGGGACCCAGCTTCCACACCCCAGTGCACAACCACCCGTGGCAGAAGCTGTGCAGGGTCAGGCTCTCGCTCAGCTCCTTGTGCTCACTGGCTTTGCCTTTCTGACTGTTGGAGATTTTTGGTTGCGAGGATCAGGGACCTCTGAGGTGGGGGTTACTGCCAAGCTGCTCAGGAAGATTCTCCTAGAAGCAGGACGGGAGACGAAGACTGGGAGATGTACGGGGTGGCTGAGCTGCTGCTGCTTGTGCCGGCGCCGCGCTCCCAACGCCCACTCTGCAGCTCGGCCTCCCTCCAAGCCACCCACCCACCCCACCTCCGCCTCGCTCTCAGGACCCCACGTCCATACTTGGGAGGAAAAGTGATTAGACCAAGTATTTCTATTCAGTGTCTGATAGTCAAACATAACAGGTGGCATGGCCAGTTAGGGCCACTTTTCCCCAAGCAGAGCTGAGCGGGGGCAGGGCGACGTGTGGGTTTCCTGATCCATAGCCGTCCATCTGCAGAACTGAGTGCTTTGCATCTAACAGAGGAGTGAGTTCCCTGTCAGCGGGAGCATTCAAGCCCAGAGGCAGGACACTAGCAAGGGGATCCTGTGGGTCAGACGCTGTGAGCTGGTGGGTGCCATGTGTCCAGAGTGAGGCCCCAGGTTGGGGGTGGGGCTGGTGCCGGGCAATGCCTTCCGGGTCCGAGATCAGGGAGGCCGCGTGGCCTTCACGAGCTTTGCACTGGGAGGTCTCATGAATGCAGACCCGCCGCCGGCTGAGCTAACAAGCCGTCCCGTGCAGCCGTTTCTTCGTCAGACACAGGCCGTTTCCTGACTTCTGCGCGCGGCGTGCTATTTATACCACTCAATCCATTCAGTCTAATGAGGCGCAGTTGCGGATTGTAACATGTTTTATTTTCAGATAGGATTGCTCACTGCCCAGACCCTGCTGCTGCTGTTCCACTTCCTCGTTTCTCTGCCCCTGAGAGGTTCGCATTTTGGAGGCTCAGCTACCCTCTCCTCACCCCCAGCCACTCTCTACCACTGTATTTTCCTGGCAGACTCTGGATTTGCCATTTCTGTCACGTATGCCCGGCACGGTACCTGAATTCCCCACAGCCTTCAGAACAGCCAGGTGTGTGTTGTACCCAGTGTGGCCGGGGGCTGGAGCTGCAGGAGAAGGCAGAGTGGAGTACGGAGGCCTCTGTGAGGGGGGAGGAGGGCTCTGAGTGAGTAGGAACGCCTCCTTGCGGGGTATCCCAAGGGGGTCAGACACTTGCCTGTGTTTCTGGTGACAGACTGGTGGAGCAGTGATCCAGTCCTACCTGTTGCTTAAAATTCATTGTCAACTTGCTCAAATGTGGAAAATTCTCATTTTGTAAAAAATGGAGCTCTGGCTTCCTTTTTGGAAATCGGAAGGTCTGCCAATACCTCCCCTCTCTGGGGAAGCTGGTCAGGGTGAGTGGCAGTGCACATGCCACGCGGCTCCCGTTCTCCGGCTCGCTGCGTCCCCCACCCTGCCCTGTCGTCTCTGACGCCCTTCTAGCATCTCTGTTGCAGTGTTTTTAAGAAGAAAGAGAAATCGTTCTTGTTTCATGTCCCTGTGAAAAGCGAGGGTAGAAGACAGACCAAAAAGGGACTCCTGCTGCAGAAAACATGAGCGTGCCTCCCTCAGAGGAACGGGAAGGGCTCTTGTGTGCAACCCCCTTCACTCCCTGATCTTTGCACCTGGCCATGGAAGGCAGGGGCCGACCAGGTCCCAACTGTGTGTCTCTCCTCCTGCCCCTGCCCCCTTGACTCCGTTCCAGTGGCTGCTGTGATCACAGAGGTGACCCAGCATGACCTCGCCAGCAGAGCTACAGGGTTGGTGTTTCACGGGGACTCCTGGGCAGGAATGCCTTGGCATTGTAAGTCCACGTTCCTCTCTGGGCGTCGGTTTCCCCATGAGTAGGCTGGATGAGGCGCTGGGTTGGAGGCTGTTCCCTCCCAGCGCTCATGTCTTACAGGTCTACACCCAAGGGAATGACACTTAGGGAGGAATTCCAGGTAGGGCGGTGGCTGACAAGGCAGCTCTCAGATCAGCTCTACTGGGAAGCCCAGCCCCATTTGCACGCTGGCCCTGCCCTCTGTGTGTGCTGCCCAGTGAAATCCCGTCAGACCCACCCAGCAGCCCCACTGTGCTGTGATAAGTGCTCACAGTGTTGTGAACTAGCCGAGTCCAGGCCCCAGGACGGCCTCTTATGCCTAATTATCACCTTCCTGTCTCCGCTCATTTCCTCCCTGTGTGGGTTCTAGAGTCCTGGGGAGCTGGAAGTACCTGGGATTTTTGAAATATAAAGCTAATAGAAGCACCAAACTCAGACACACGCACACACACACAGACGCACACACACACAGACATACGCATGCACATGCACACAGGTACACGCACACACACTTGCACATAGACACAAGCACACACACAAACACATGCACATAGGCATGCACATACACGTGCACACACATGCACACAGACACAAGCACACATGCACAGGCACAAGCACACATGTACAGACAAGCATGCATACAGACACACATGCACACACGTGCACACAGACGCACTCACACAAGCCAGAAAGGATTGTTTAGAGACAAGGGAGAGAGTTGTCTGAGCCACCTGAGAACAGCCCTGTACACATGTGACACCTTGAAAGCCGTTCACTCATATCTCCCTGGTGTAGGCCTGCTGTTTTGGTCAAGAAAGTAAACAATCAAACAATGTCATAGACGGTTGTGTCTGTGACTGGTCCGGCCAAACGTTTAGGGAATGAATGTCATCCATCCCACCTGAGGCGGGTCGAGGGGAGAAGGTGGCACAGCGCTGCCCAAGGCCGAGGGGGGTCCTGCTGGGAGAAACACTGACAGTCGGCCAGGCATCAGTCTTCCCACGCAGCTGCCATTCTGCCAGGTTCCGAGGCCTGGGCACCATCTGCCTGTCTGTCTGTGCAGGTGAGAGGGCCGGGCTGCAGGCCTCGGTGCCGAGGAGTCAGATGAAAACACAAAAGCCATAGCAGTGGCTGCCACAGTGACACAGTTGCTCGCTGTGGGCTGCGCCAGGTGCTGCACATCTCTGACTTCATGTCATCCCCCTACAACCTGCTATGGGGGCACTACTCTTCCCATTTTACAGAAGAGGAAACTAAGTCACAGAGAGTCAAATAATTTGCACCGTAGTCTTAGCATGGAAAGGCAGAGAAACAGCAGTCGGGAAACTGCCTTTCCCTAAATCTCAGGGAAGTATACCCCGCCACATCCCGCGTGGCAGTGTTTTCAAAGGGAAGCCCACGCATGGATTTATTCTGACCTTTGGAGCCCTTGGTTAAGCCAAACACAAGCTCAGTGATAGTGGGCGTGAATGGAGGTCCCCCCACCAGAACAGAAGTCCTGAGCATCGGCGAGCTGCTGCTTTCCCCACCTGCTGCACCCACCCCCGCCCCCAGCAGCATGCCTGCCTGTCCTGGGCCTCCGCGCTGGCTTAGAGGTTGATTTCCAAGAGCAGGAGAGGCCTTCATTAGCCACACCACGGAGGTCAGGAGCATGGCCGTCGCCTCTAAGTTGCCCGAAACCCAATGACAGCCTCAGCTGATTGGTTGATTCCAGCCGCAAGGTGACATCCATGGGCCCCTTCCCCTGTCTTAGCAGAACTGAGAGAGGGGTCCAGACCCAGGGCCAGCCTCCGGCTTCCTTTTGGTGGAGGTATGCAGAGCTCCCATGTGTGCCTGGCCCATGCCAGGCTCTGCTCGCCCGGTGAAGCACATCTGCCTCCAGCCGCTTGCCTGTCTTGGGGACTAAGGGAACCGAATCAATCTGGGCCTCCCTGCCCCGCCTCGTTCCAGCGGAGCCCTGGGCGACAACTGCCCTAGTTCCACTCGGCTCACAGCTCCCTCCGAGGGCCTCCTGATGGGGCCCTGGCCTGCACATGGGAAGGAGTGGGCAGCCCACCCCACACCTAAGCTCTGACCACATACCCGGTGAGCCTGGGGAGGGACAGAGATTCCAGCCCAGGTGGGGGAAACTGAAGCACAAACCCAGAGGCCAAGGAAGCAGGGCCCTGAGGATATGTGACAGGGAGGCCTGGGGAGGGAGAGACAGAAATGGAGGCCCAGAGGTGCAGGTGCTGGAGAGTGAGAGGAGCTGGTGAGACGGGAGGAGGAGCCCAGAGACACTGCAGAAGGCCTGAGCACACAGACGCAGACCCGGGGAAGGAAAGGAGACACGAAGTTCAGAGGCAGAGGGAGACTTCAGAAACATCAGTAAGAGGCCGGGCGCCGTGGCTCACGCTGTGATCCCAGCGCTTTGGGAGGCCAAGGCGGGCGGATCACTCGAGCCCAGAAGTTCGAAAGCAGCCTGGACAACATTGCGAGACCCTGTCTGTATATTAAAAAACTCAGCCAGAGAGGCACAAAGAGATGAACTGAAAGAACCACAAAGGCCCGGAGACACACACAGAGAGCTGGAGTCAGGGGCACCCACGAGCACATCCTGCACCCGTCTCTCATCTGTCCTGACGGTACAGGCCACACCCAGACCAGCCCCTTGTGTGCCTGAGCCTGGAGCCTGTCTTCTGAGCCAACATGACTGTCCTGGCCCCAGAGGAGTCAGCTGCCTGGCCTTTGCTTTTCCTGTTCTCTGTCAGGACGCCTGGCGCGCCCCAGTCCAGCTTTCATGCCTGTCTAAATTATGCACATCCTTAGATTCCACCTCTTCCAGGAAGCCCTCTCTAACTGGGCCTCTCCCTGAAGAATCTCCCGCCCTTCATCAGCCTTCACATTCTCTCTGCAGGGAGCCTTTCTTATCTTCCATCCATCCACCTTTCATTCTATCTGGAGCTCCTCAAGCAAGGGCAGGGACCGCAAGATTCCAGTGCTGGTGACCACGTCTCTATTGATTTGAGGATTTGTCTTCATTGCCCGGTGCCTCCTGTCTCTGGGCCTGAAGGAGGGAGTAAATGAAAATGGATAAGCAAGTGCAGGACGGCCTCCTCCACTCCCCAGACCTGAATTCCCAGCCCTGTCTGCCCGTCAGCTCTCCTGCCTGGGGGGCCTTTCCTGGCAGCCTAAAAGAAAGGCTCACCAGGTACCACAGCCTCACTAGCCCTCCGGGGTAGTCCTGGGGCTGTCAGGGGTGGTCAGGTTGCTGGCCAGCAAAGGGCTGGAAGTGTGCCCACATCTCCTGGCTCCAGGGTCCCCGAGTGAGGGAGGGGTGGCTCTGAGCCTCTTCTGGCTGCCAGTGGTCCCCTCCCTAGGAGGACAGGCTCTCCAGGCCTTGGAGCCCCCTTCTCCCTATCCAGACCCTGATTCTCCAGGGCCCTGCAGGGAGTTGCAAACCAAAGAGAGAGCTTGTTTCCCCAGCTCGGCACCCTGGCCTGCAGGTGGGTTTGGAAGAAGAGCAGGCTCTGTGCAAACGGAGCGCTCTCCCCCACGGCCCAGCAGCCTCCTACAGCCCTTCCCCATTCATCTGTTTTTTGCCCAGGCTGAGGCCACCAGCATCCCCCAGAGTGTCCCTCGGGGTTGAGGCTGGGAGAGGCGCCTGGCACTCCTGAGATTCCTCCATCCTGGCCCAGAAAAGCTGACTGCTTGCCCAGCGGTCGTCCTGGTGGAAACCTCAGCTCTGTGGGGGAGATGGAAGTGGCAGACAGGGCTTTGGGGCCTCCTTTCCCTCTGTGGACACCCCTCGCTGACCCCAGCCGGCCCTGCTCTTTGTACAGTGCGGTTTCCAGACTTGGGGAGGGTTTTCAGGAAAACGGTCAGCAAGCATTTCCTGAGTACCTGCTTTGCCCAACGCGTGGTGGTGGGGCTGAGGGAAGAGACACGTGCGTTGAGGGATGGCCGTGCCCTCAGGTGATGCCTGAATCCATTGAGGTCAAGGCAGGCATTGGTAGGAAAAGAAATGCAAGCCAGACGGCTTCTGGCCGGAGAGGAGGAAGAGAGGAGGAAGGTCTGTCTCCCCGGCTCCTTTCCCCGGGGCTGAGGAGACTCTTCAGTGGAGGCAGGATTTGAATGGGTTCCTGGAGGGCGTGGATTAGATTCTGATTTGTGAGAATGTGTGTAGCTTGTGTAGCCTTTTAAGTTCCCAAAGCCGTGTGTTGTCCTGCTTGGCAGGCATTTTCGTCTCCATTTCACAGATGTGAAGACTGAGGTTGAAAGAGGTTAAGGTATTTGCCCAGGAGCATCTGAGTCAGGACCAGAGCTCAACTCCAGCGGCTAAGCGGGAGCTGGAGCTTTCCCCGCGCCACGGCCTCTGGCTGCGACAGGAAGAGGGTCCAGAGGGCGCACAGGACAGCAGGGTGGGGAGACCGAGAGGGGACTGGCCGCCTGGAGGGGAGGGTTCCTGAGGGGGCAGAGCCGTCAGGGTCAGGCCCGACCCGGGGGCACCCTGTGCGCTCTGTGAGGTGGAAAAAGCGGTTTCTGGCCGTGGAAAGGCCTGGGTGCAAATCTGGCCTCTGAATGGCTTCTGAAGGCACCCTGTGCCCTGGTGTCCTACAAAGCCTAGCTTGGGAATCCACGCTCCCCCGAAAGAGGTGAGCCGCGCTGTGAGGTTGGCCCGGGCACCCTGGGGCCAGCCCAGTGCTGCGAGGTGTAGCCCCCGAGTTCCAGAGGCCTCTCCAGTACAACAGCTTCTGCCCGTCACCTGCCCCAGGTCAGATGCCGACCGCTATTCTCTTGACCCTCATGACACCTGGGGCAGGAGCCCCCACCCCCCATTCCACAGGTGAGCCGCTGAGCACACGGGTTGATAAAGGACTGGCCCACAGCCGGGCACTCACACCTGTAATCCCAGCACTTTGGGAGGCCGAGGCGGGAGGGTTACTTGAGCCCAGGAGTTAGGGACCAGCCTTGGCAAATGGGGAGATGACGTCTCTACCAAAAACGAAGAATAGGGAACTGGCCCAGCGTCATACCACTGGGAAGTGGCAGAGGCAAGAGACCATGCCAAGTCTCAGAGCTGGTGACCCCCCCCTCGCTGCCACCAAGAGGGAGCCCTGGCCTGGGATTTCAGGCACAGAGCCTGCCTTGTGTGAGGAGGAACATCCGTCCCCTGTCCCAGCAGGGACAGACAGCCCTGTGTCTCTGCAGCTGTGCCCGGATGGTGGGCTAGAGAGGGTTAATTCAGAGTGTATACGCTCCCCAAAGCTGTATCACCATTCCTTTACATTAAAAAATGTTGTGTTTTTAGTATGCAAAATTTTCCACCATCTGCTTTGGCTTGGCAGAATGTTTGCTGAAAATATCTCTCTTCCTCTATAATTCCCATAATTTCTGGGGGCTGTGGGAGCCTCCAGGCACAGCAGCCGTAGCTCACAAGTGCCTCCCAAACCCACAGGCTGCTGGCTGCCTTTATGCAGAGGGAGCCTCTCCCAACCCCTGACCAGCGAGGGCACCAGGGCTGCGTCCACCAATGAGCTGACCCAAGGTCGAATCCCAGGATTCAGACCCCGAGTGGGTGCCCAGCTCAGCCTCTGTGTTTTTGCAGCGCGGCTTGGGGAGATGCCTGGGGTTGCAGAGAGGTGGTGGCTGAGCAGAGCCTGGAAGCAGGCCCCCCACATCCCAGTACGGCACGCTGTGAGGCCAGATGGCCAGCATGGTGCCCATCCCCGGACCCCCCAGGCCAGGCACCTCCTTGGGACAGCAGAGGCCACACATGGCTTTTGAGGCAGTCAAGAGTCTCCAGGAGGAAAGACTCCCCCCACCACCCATATACCAAAACCCTGAGTTTCCATGGTGACAGTCAAATTGCAGATCCAGCCAAGAGTAAGCAGGGGAAGGAAAAGCTCGCTTCTCCCCAGAGAAGTGGGCATGGCTGGCACTGGGGCTGGCGCTGCTGAGGACGAGCTCCAGGCAGGCAGGCAGCCCTTCTGGACCACAGTGGGGAAGTCTCAGAGATGCCAGGAATCCAGCAAGTGGCTCGGGCCACTGTGGAGGGCACTCCTCCCCTGCCCCTGCCTCTTGGTGGCACCGGGTGACTCCATCTGATGGTACTTCTTTCTCCGAAAGGCTATTGGGACAGGTTTCTCCCTTGTATTCTCCCATCTTCGATCTGAAAATTCAGGCATGGGCAGAGTACAGGGCCCCTCGGTGAGCCATGCCAGACTCAGCCTTTGGGAAGTTAAGGAGAAAAAACATGTATCAGCCTTGAGACACAGAGTGTTACGCTGAGGATGGAAGAGCAAGGGCCAAAAGATGTTGGGCCTGAAAGCTTTGTTAATGGACCTGGAAGACTGGCAGTGCAGCTGCTGTGCAGGGAGAAGGGGCAACGGCCATCGAGGGGCAGATCAGGCGCTGTTTGGGTTTTACAGCGACGTTTCCGGAGAGGGGGCAGAAGGAAAGGCTGCTTCCTTCGCAGCCCAAGGCAGCTGGGGACTTTGGTGTGCGGTGTGCATGGTGGGCCAGGGGCTTCTCAGCAGGGTCCTCCGGTGTGGCCCTTCTGCACTGGCCTGAACCCAAAGCCGGTGCAGGCACTGCTGACTTCCTCTGATTTATTTCTTTCGAGTGGTGTTTATTAGAGTGGATTAGAAATTGGATTTGGGTTTGTACCACAAAGACCTCTAAGCCTCAGCTTGAAATTGCAGACACAATGAGCAGAGAGGCTCCAGCCGGGGAGAAGCATGTGAAAGCCGCGAGCCTGTCTCGCTGGCTGCCTGGTGCCTGCCTTGTGTCAACCTTTGCCAGCCCAGTTGGCATCGGAGGCTCTTCCGCCCTTTTTCGCGGCGGTGGCCCTCAGGGGTCTATATAAAAGGAGTTGAAGAACAAGCCGGCTGACTGTAACATGGGGAGGATTTCTGCCTTTTTGTTGTTAATCCTTGTGCACACAGGCACACATGGGGACTAGGCCATGAGGCACCCTGATCCTAACCCCACCTCCCGGGTTGCCGTTTTGGATAAAATACACAGCTCACAACAAGTGCCGTTCTCACGATGTGGTGCGGCGCGGTTCACAGTTGTCTTGTGGTTTTCACCTGCTCCCAGCCCGACTCTGTGACCACATGTGATAGATGACAGAACAGGGCAGGGACGATGCAGAGGGTGAGCTCGGCTCCCTAGCCCAGTCCTGGGACATCCCACCCCATCGCCTCCTTCCGTGTCCTTTGGCATCTGCCCCTTTGCACCAAAGGAGCCAGGCAGAGCACCATGGAGCCCCACGCCCGCTCCAGCCCCGGACACGGTAGATTTTGCATATTAGCCACGGGAGAGCTGGGCCAGTTCAAGTCAGGAGGCATGACTGGATCTCCCATAAGCATCTCCGCCAGAGAGGTGGCGAGCGACATGGAGGCGAGCCACCCCCTGCAGGGACTCTCCTGCTGTGCACTGAAGTGGCCTGGCCTCCCCTGCGGCTGCCTCGGGGGTGACGTGGGGAATGGCCTGCTCCAGGAGCCCAGCAGGAATCCCTGCCTCCTGCCACCTCCTCCTGGAGGGCGTGGATTAGATTCTGATCTGTGAGAATGCGTGTAGCTTGTGTAGCCTTTTAAGTTCCCAAAGCCGTGTGTTGTCCTGCTTGGCAGGCATTTTCATCTCCATTTCACAGATGTGAAGACTGAGGTTGAAAGAGGTTAAGGTATTTGCCCAGGAGCATGGGACCCATTGTCGCGCGCGCCTCGGCCGGCAAGGAGCACACAACAACAGGTACTTGTTCTGGCAACTTTATTGTGGGAAGCTCGGGTGTTGCGGGCGCCCCAGCGGTTCAGCTGTCTTCCGTCTTCTCCCTTCTTCCCCTTCTGTAGG
>CAUYQU010047594.1:0-21030 GCA_963574635.1 Cheracebus regulus | reverse complement strand
TTGTGGATTTATCCACCTGTCGTCTTTGTAATTGCCGACTTTCAGATTGGGTCTCTGAGTGGACGTCCGGCTTGTTAGTGATGAAGTTTTTTCTGTTTCTTAGTTTTCCTTCGGCGGACACCCCTTCCCCACAGAGCTGGGCCTTCCCAGGTTCAGCTGTGCTTGCTCTCAGTCCTCAGTGCTTCCAATTGCTCTTCTCCTTGTGGGGATGGGACCAGCAGAGCCCGACTAAAAGGGCATCCAGTCCCGAATACTCCGCACTGAGAAGCGCCGCACCGAGGCACCGGCAAAACAGCCGCGCCGGCCAAAAGAGTCACGCTGGCAACCCGTGTGGTTCCTTCTCCAGGATTTTCTCAGTCTGTGGGCATCAAAAATTCGTCTGCAATTGCGGCATCCACTCGCTCTCTGCGCTTTCACTGGGAGCTACAATCCTGAGCTGCTGCTACGTGGCCATCTTGGATCTCTCTCTGGCCGGTGATGAAGTTTTTCTGTTTCTTAGTTTTCCTTTGGTGGACGCCCGTTCCCCACAGAGCCGGACCTTCCCGCGTTCGCTGTGCTTGCTGTGAAACTCTCAGTCCTCAGCGCTTCCAATTGCTGTTTTCCTTGTGGGAATGGGACCAGCCGAGCCAGTCCGTCCCGTATACTCCGCACCGGGAAGCGCCAAGCTGGGGCACCAGCAAAACAGCCGCACCAGCCAAGAGAGTCGTGCTGGCGACCCGTGTGGCTCCTCTGCTGGAAATCTCCTGGTCTGTGGGCAACAAAAATTCGTCGGAAAGTGCGGCGTCCACTCGTTCTCTGCGCTTTCACTGGGAGCTACATTCCTGAGCTGTTGCTAATCGGCCATCTTGGATCTCTAATTGTCTTACTTCTTAGTTTTCTAGGTGCTTACCAATAATTCAACTCCAAACTAACAACTAAGTGCTCCACATAATCTTAAAATGTTGAAATACATCAAATATTGTGTCATTTTCATCAGAAGAAATATGATCATCTTGAATAAATCATTCCCAATTTTTCTGACCTATTCCAGTCTGATCTGGTTGCCATTTATACCTGGTGTACATGTGTTATCCTGGAATCTTCCTTTATTATCATCCTGGAGATTCATTTTATCTTAATTGAATGTCCTTTTTCTTTTTTTTTTTTTGAGACAGTCTTCCCCTGTTGCCCAGGCTGGAGTGCAGTAATTCGATCTCAGCTCACTGCAACCTCCGCCTCCCAGGTTCAAGAGTGAATGCTCTTTTTCTTATATCCTGTGTCTTCCTCTTTCTTAGTTTATGCTAAGGTTTCAGTGTTACATAAACTCTAGTAGCTTTCCTTTTTTTAAATTTAATTTTTAATTTTTGTGGGTACATGCTAGGTACATGTATTGATGGGTTACATGAGATATTTTGATACAGGCATGCAATATGTAATAATCACATCAGGTTAAATGGGGGTATTACCTTAAGCATTTATCCTTTGTGTTACAAACAATCCAATTACACTCTTTTAGTTATTTTAAAATGTACAATTAAATTATTTTTGACTATGGTCACCCTGTTACACTAGCAAATATTAGGTTTTATTCATTCTTTCTAACTTTTTGTACCCATTGACCATTCCCCACTCCTCCCAACCCCACAACCTCTACCCTTCCCATCCTCTGGTAACGATCCTTCTACTCTCTATCTCCATGAGTTCCACTGATTTTTAGCTCCCACAAGTAAGTAAGTGAAAACATGCAGTTTGTCTTTCTGTGCCTGGCTTATTTCACTTAACATGACCTCCAGTTCCATCCATGTTGTTAGCAAATGACAGAATCTCATTCTTTATGTCTGAATAGTACACAATTGTGTGTATGTATCAAGTTTTCTTTATCCATTCATCTGTTGATGGACACTTAGCTCTCTTCCAAATCTTGGCTATTGTGAACAGTGCTGCAGTAAGCATGGGAACACAAATATCTCTTCAACATACTGATTTCTTTTCTTTTGGGCATATACCTAGGAGTAGGATTGCTGGATTGTATAGTAGCCCTATTTTTAGTTTTTTTGAGGAACCTCCAAACTGTTCTCCACAGTGGCTGTATTAATTCACATTCCCATCAACAGTATATGAGAGTTCTTCTTTCTCTACAACCTTGCCAGCATTTGCTACTGCCTCACTTTTGGATAAAAGGCATTTTAACGAAGGTGAGATGACATCTCATTGTTTTTATTTGCGTTTCTCTGATATCAGTGATGTCGAGCACCTTGTCATATATCTGCTTGGCATTTATATGACTTCTTTTGAGAAATGTCTATTCGGATTTTTTGCACGTTAAAAAATTAGATTATTAGATTTTTTCCTATAGAGCTGTTTGAGCTCCTTTAATATTCTGGTTATTAATCCCTTGTCACAAAGGTAGTTTGCAAATATTTTCTCTCATTCTGTAGGTTGTCTTTTTACGTTATTGATTGTTTCCTTCGTTGTGTGAAAGCTTTTTAACTTGATATGATCCCATTTGTCCATTTTTGCTTTGGTTGTCTGTGCTTGGGGGGTATTACTAAAGAAATCTTTGCTCAGACCAATGTCCTGGAGACTTTCCCTGATGTTTTCTCGAAGCAGCTTCATAGTTTGAGGTCTTAGATCTAGATCTTTAGCCGCTTTGATTTGATTTTTGTGTATGGCAGGAGACAGAGGTCTAGTTTCATTCTTTTGCTTATAGATACCCAGTTTTCCTAGCACCATTTATTGAAGACATTGTCCTGTCCCCAATGTGTATTCTTGGCACCTTTGTCAAAAATGAGTTCCCTGACGATGGCTGGATTTATCTTTGGCTCTCTATTCCTGTACTGTGATAATTACAGGAATCACATTCTGTGATTTGTTTTGTTCTTTTTGCTTAGGATAGCTTTGGCTACTTTGGGTCTTTTGTATTTCCATATAATTGTTTTTTTGAGATGGAGTCTCACTCCATCACCCAGGCTGGACTACAATGGCGCAATCTCAACTCACTGCAACCTCTGCCTCCCAGGTTCATGAGATTCTCCTGCCTCAGTCTCCCAAGTAGCTGGGATCACAGGCGCCTACCACCATGCCTGGCTAATTTTTATATTTTAAGTAGAGACGGGGTTTCACCACATTGGCCAGGCTGGTCTTGAACTCCTGACCTCAAATGATCCACCCGCCTTGGCCTCCCAAAGTGCTGGAATTACAGGCGTGAGCCACCACGCCTGGCCAATTTCATATAAATTTCAAGATTGCTTTTTCTATTTCTGTGAAGAATGTCATTGGTATTTTGATAGGGATTGCAAAAAATCTGTCGATTGCTTTGAGGAGTATGGACATTGTAACAATACTGATTCTTTCAATCCATGAACATGAAATATCTTTCCATTTTTTGTGTCCTCTTCAAATTCTTACATCAGTATTTTATAATTTTCATTGTAGAGACCTTTTGCTTCTTTGGTTAAGTTAATCCCTAGGTATTTTATTTTATCTGTAGCTACTGTAATAGGATTACTTTCTTGATTTCTTTTTCAGATTTTTTTTTTTTTTTGAGACCGAGGCTCTCTCTGTTGTCTATGCTGGAGTGCACTGGCACCATCTTGGCTCACTGCAAACTCCACCTCCCAGGTTCAAGCAATTCTCATGCGTCACCCTCCCAAGTAGCTGGTTCTACAGGCATGTGCCACCATACCTGGCTAATTATTTGCTGTTGGCAAATAGAAATGCTACTGATTTTCATATGTTGATTTTGTATCCTGCAACTTTACTGTATTTATCAGTGCTAACAGTATTTCAGTGGAGTCTTTAGGTTTTTCCAAATATAAGATTATATAATCTGCAAACACACATAATTTGACTTCTTCCTTTTCAATTTAGATGCCCTTTATTTCCTTCTCTTGTTTGACTGCTCTAGCTAGGACTTCCAGTACTATGTTCAGTAATAGCAGTGAAAATGGGCATCCTTGTCTAGTAGCTTTCTGAAAACAGATACATGGAAAGCAAACGTCTAAAAAGTTCTCATCCTACTCTCATATTTGATTGATAGTTTGATTAGACAGAATTAGGAATGTTAAAGGCATTGTTTATAGTTTCCAGTGTTGCTGTTAGGAAGTTCAAAGCTGTTTTAATTCCTTTGTATATGATATCCTCTCTCCTCCCCGGAAGCCTGTAAGATCTCTTTGTTACCAGTTATAAAATTTCACAGTGACAACTTTGGTATGTTTCTTTTCATCCATTTTACTGTCATTCTTTCAGTCTAGAAACCCAGCTCCTTTTATCCTCAGAAAATTTAAAAAATCGTTTCACTGATGTTTTCTTCCCCCTTCATTTCTCTGTTCTTTTTTTCTAGAACTCCATGTTCTAATTCAGAGGTGTTAATTCATTAATTACATTTAATCATCTCTTTGTATTTCATTTCTATGAGATTCGAATATCTTTATTTTCTTTCCTTCCCTCCTTTCCTTCTTCCCTCCCTCCTCTCTCTCTCTTTCATGTTTTGAGACAGGGTCTCACTTTGTCACCCAGCCTGGAGTGCAACATGGCTCACAGCAGGCTCAACCTCCTGGGCTCAAGTGATCCTCCAACCTCAAAGATTCTAATGTCTTAAATGATTTTCTTTTTTACCTAGATCACTGAGTATCTCAAACCATCCCTGCATGTCAATAATTTGATGTTCAGTGGTGTCTTTTCTGTTCTTTTGCTATTTTGAGATTTATTAACTCTGTAATTTAATCCTCATTTTTTAGTTCTATAATATTCTATTTCATTTTGTTGTTTTATCATCTCATTACTGAACTTTTGTTTATTAAATTCATGTTAATAAGCAGTTTTGTGGTTACACAGTTGAATAGTTTTAAGAAAATTTCTTCTATTTCTTGAGTTATGGTTTTTTCAGGATAGGTTCTTTGTCTTTTACAGGACATTTTTCTTGCTTTCATTTTGTTTTCTGTAGTATACTTGTACAGCTGACATTCTGACTCTTTTGATCTTGTTCATGCTCGATGTTTTATTTGTTTTGACATAATATAAATGAATTGTTTTCTCTTATCCTTCTGTATCTGACACCAGCTACCATGTAAGTGCTGGTATAGAGAAACTGGAACTCTTATGCACTGTTGGTGGAGTGTAAAATGGTGAAAATGCTATGGAAATAGTATGTAGGTTCCTCAAAAAATTAAACATAATAGTTCTCTACCATTTGATCCAGTAATCGCACTTCTGGATATACATTCAAAAGAATTGAAAGCAAGGTCTTGAAGAGATGTCTGTGTACCCACGTTCACTGCAGCACTATTCACAATAGCCAAGAGGAGGCAGCAACCCAAATGTCTGTCAGTGGAAAAATGGAATGAAGAAAATGTGGTACACATATACAGTGAAATATTATTCAGCCTTAAAAAAAAAGGAAATCCAATTTTATGCTACAACGTGGACAAATCTTAAAGACATTATGCTAAGTAAAATAAGCCAGTCACAAAAGGACAACTATTGTATCATTTCACTTACATGAGGTATTTAAAGTAGAATCATGGGTAATAGGGGCTTGTGGGGAGAAGGAAAAGGGGAGCAGTTGCCTGATGGGTATAGAGTTTCAGATTTGCAAGATGAAAGTTCTCGAGATCTGTTTCACCACAATGTGAACACATTTAACACTACTGAACTATTCACTTAAAAATGGCCACTTAGAATGGGCCAGGTGCAGTGGCTCACAACTGTAATCCCAGCACTTTGGGAGGCCGAGGAAAGCGGATCACTTGAGGTCAGGAGTTTGAGACCAGCCTGGCCAACATGGTGAAACTCCGTCTCTACTAAAAATACAAAAATTAGCTGGGCGTGTTGGCGCATACCTGTAATCCCAGCTACTCAGGAGGCTGAGGCAGGAGAACCACTTGAACCAGAGGTTGCGGTGAGCCAAGATAGCGCCACTGCACTCTCCAGTCTGGGTGGCAGAGAGAGACTCCGTCTCAAAAAAAAAAAAAAGTTAGAATGGTACATTTTATGCTTTGTGGTTTTTTAACCACTTTTTTTTTTTTAAAAGGGGGGTTTTATAACACTTCGGAAAGACAGTCCTGTTCTCCCCACGGTTACTTTGCCTTACTCTTATGCAGAATTTGGCTCTACCTTGGCAAGAAAAGACAGGGAAACAGGCTTACACAGTGAAGAAAAGCCTTCATCCTGTCTCATGGGAAAAACATCACATACTTTTGTCAGTTTCACACAGTATAATCTAGTTTTCATTCCCTCTTTCCCATCCACTGGGTGGTTTTATTTTGTTTTAAGACAAGGAGAATTGCCAGATGAAAAAAACCCTAGGGCTTACTTCTGTAGGATGGATCCCTTAATGACCAGTTCTTCATCCAAGTCCGCTTCATTAGCCATGAAGAGCAGCCTCTTTCCTGTGCTGTCCACTCCAATGAAGTCACGCTGCTCCACTGAATCATCCAAAAGAAAAAAAAAAATCAAATAAAGCCATTTGCCCTGTAGGCGTGACTAAGCCAGGGAACAGAGTATCTGCTTAGTGCTCTTGGAACCAATATAGGATTGAAGGGTGGGTGCAGTGGCTCAGGCCTGTAATCCCGACACTTTGGGAGGCCAAGGTGGGCAGATCATGATGTCAGGAGTTCAAGACCAGCCTGACCAAGATGGTGAAACCCCGTCTCTACTAAAGATACAAAAAGTATTCAGGTGTGGTGGCATGTGCCTGTAGACCCAGCCACTTAGGAGGCTGAGGCAGGAGATTTGCTTGAACCTGGGAGATGGGGGTTGCAGTGAGCCGAGATCACACCACTGTACTCCAGCCTGGGGGACAGAATGAGACTCCGTCTCAAAGAATAAATAAAATTACTTTATTTATTTAGATCACTCCATTTTTTTAAAAAAAAGAATTTTCTGTCTGCAAATAATAACCTAGGTCTTCTTACTGTGGAAATGGGACTAATATTATTTAAAGTAATCTACATTCAACCAACATTAACTACAGACACTAGATTCTCTGCTATGTATAAGGCATTAAAAATAAAGTGTTTGGGAGGCCAAGGTGGGTGGACCATGAGGTCAAAAGATTGAGACCACCTTGGCCAACATTGTGAAACCCTGTCTCAACTAAAAATACAAAAAAAAAAAAAAAAAATTAGCTGGGTGTGGCCTGAGCTGGCAGTCCCAGCTACTCAGAAGGCTAAGGCAGGATAATCGCTTGAACCTGGGAGGCAGAGGTTGAAGTGAGCTGAGATCTCACCACTGCACTCCAGCCCAGTGACAGAGTAAGACTCTGTCTCAAAAAAAAAAAAAAAAAAGTGCATATTTTATTATATGTGAAGAGTTCTCAGTAGACAATGATCTTACAGGCTGCTATATTATTGCTGTTTTCTGTGTCATACTTCTCTTCCCCAACTAGATTATAAACTCTTCAAAGGCAGGCTTCTGATTCTTTTATATTTCCCATAAATCTTGTACAGTGTTACATACTTAATAATATGTGCTACTAATTTCTGTACAGTATCTACAGCTTACAGAAACATTTGCACATAGTGACAAAATAGCATAAGGATTAAAAACAGAACTTCTGGAGCCAGACAGCTCAGCCAATTACTAGTTTATGTTAGAGCAAGTTACTTAACCTCTCTGTTCCTCAGTTTCGTCTATAAAATGGGGATAATAATAGTGTTTGTCTCACAGGTTTATTATGCAGATTAAATGAATTAGTATTTGTAAAGCATTTATAATAGTGTTATTAATTAAAACATCAAATAAAATGTTAAGTTAAAAAAATTAAACAGGCTGGGCACAGTGGCTCACCCCTGTAATCCCACCATTTTAGGAGGCCCAGGTGGGCGGATCACAAGGTCAAGAGATCAAGACCATCTTGGCCAGTATGATGAAACCCTATCTCTACTAAAAATACAAATTGTGTGTGGTGGTGCACGCCTGTAGTCCCGGCTACTCGGGAGGGTAAGGCAGGAGAATCGCTTGAATCTGGGAGCGAAGGCTGCAGTGAGCCGAGGTCACGCCACTGCACAGAGCAAGACTTTGTCTCAAAAAAAAAAAAAAAAAAAAAGTAAACAAAATACATCCTCTAATTTAATCCTCACAACAACCAAATAAAGCAATGCCTCAACACCTCTTTATAAAGGAGAAACAGAAAGTTTAGCTCTAGGAAAAATGAGATCTGTAAAGATGAATTTGCTTCCTACTGACAGACAATGGCTGCTAAGTTAACAGAGTATGTTTCACTGTTGGCTAAAGCTGCCTGTATACCTATAACCAAATATATTATTCAATTGTGCGATATGTTTAGCTCAGGTACTTGAAACCATTCAAGATCACCAATTAGATGGTCTCTGGTCATCTTATATGCAGTGTTTGAATATAAATAAGGAAAAAATTATAAAAAATTATATGTTGGGGTTTTTTGTTCAATAACCAAGAGAAATTCAAAAAAGGAAGAGCAAATATTACCAATTTGAAGCTAAATTTTGCAGAGAATTTTAAATGCCACATAGCAGCTTAGACATATATCAATTTATATATTACATGGAAACTCAGGAATGTAATAAAGTCTGTAAAGGTCTCATTATAAGCCAGCCATTTAAAAAAGAAACACGGAGATGTTATTTTTGGATATAATTTGGAATGCTTACCCTACCCAAGTCCTAAGGCTCACAGAAACCTTGAATCACTGACATCCTGGGAGCAATAATTCCCAGCCAGCCAATTTTTCAGCTATGTTGCACTTTAGTCACATTTCTCTCCCTCTCAGACCCTCCACCTTGTATTGCTTCTTTGCAGCTATCATAGTAACTGGGACTTCAGAATGTGATACAAATTATAGACACTTGGAAAGGTTTCTTTCTGTTCTGCTTTAGTAAAATGAATTTCACTTTGGGAGCAGAGTAGGTAACTGCAGACTGTCTTCCTATGAAGAAAGATTACACAAACTTAAAAAAGCAGATAAAATCAAACTTCTATTAAAAAACAATCTGTCATATTCAAGTATTCTCGTTTTTTCCTCTAGTTGATTTTTACTTCTCTGATTCCTCTGTCTTATCTACAGGCATTTGCTTATCCATTCATTCTTTTATTCAACCAATAAATATATTGGTACACCTACCCTATGGCAGGTGCTATATCTAGAGTTGGGAATTCCAACTCATTTTATGAGGCCAGCATGATCCTGATGCCAAAACCAGGAAAGGATATTATGAGAAAGAAAAATTACAGGCAAATTTACTCATTAGCAAGTCAAAATATTATATTGAGTAAATTAAAAAGGGTCACAAACTTGTTGGAGCTCCTCCCATCCAAAGGAAAGGTCAATTCCCTATCCTTTATATCTGGGCTTGCTCAGTAACTAGTTTTGAACTAACAGAGTGAAGGTGAAGTGACAGTGTGTGTTCTGAGTTTAGGCCTCTAGAGACTTTGCAGCTTCTGGTGTCATTCTTAGAACCTGCTGTTGCTACCATGTAAACAAGCCTAGGCTACCTCCCTGGATGGTAAGAGACTAGATGAAAAGAAAAATTCAGCTGTCAAGGCTGAGACTATATATTTTTTGGAGATGCAGTCTTGCTCTGTTGCTCAGGCTGGAGTGCAATGGTGTGATCGCGGCTCACTGCAGCCTACACCTCCCGGGTTTAAGCAATTCTCCTGCCTCAGCCTCCCAAGTAGCTGGGACTACAGGCATGTGCCACCACGCCTGGCTAATTTTTGTATTTTTAGTAGAGATGGGGTTTTGCCATGTTGGTCAGGCTGGTCTCAAACTCCTGACTTTAGGTGATCCACCTGACTCCCAAAGTGCTCAGATCACAGGCGTGAGACACCGGGCCCAGCCAAGGCTGTAAACATATTAATGAGCTCAGTTATGGGAGACTAAGATAAGAATGATAGTTGCCTCCTGGTATTCACATCCTTGTGTATCCCTTCTTCGTGAGTGTGGGCTGGCCTAGTGACTTGCTCCTAACCAACAGAACGTGGCAAAGGTAATAAAATGTTATTTCTATAATTAGGTTACATAAGATTGTGGCTTTTTTCTAGAAGAGTCTCTCCCCTGCTGGCTTTGATGAAGTAAGTTTCCATGTTGGAAAGGCCTAAGTGATAAAGAAAGAAGGGTAGCTTCTGGCCAACAGCTTGGTGGAAACTGAGCTCAGTCCAACAGTCCTTAAGGAAATGAAATTCTCCCAATAACCAAGTAAGCTTGGAACCTAATCCCTTCCCAGTTAAGCCTTCAGATGAGACTCCATCCCTAGGTGACATTGACAGCCTTCTGAAGGACTCTGGAGGACCCAGCTAAGCCACGCCTGGATTCTTGGCCCACAGTGCTGTTTTAAACTGTTAAATGTGTGGCAACTTTTATAAGTAATGAATTGTTAATATACTAGCTGATATAACTTGAACAGAGATGAGCCATCTCAACTACATTTAGGCCAAACTGCCAACCTACAGACTCATAAGCAAGTAAATATTTGTTGTTTTAAACCACTAGAGTTTAGAAATGTTTCTTATGTAGTAAAAACTAATACAATGTGTGAAAGGACACAAGCCATAACCAAGTTGGGTTTATCCCAGGTATCATCACATCATCAGAGTAAAAGAGAAAAACCATATGACCACTTGAATAGATGTGGAAAAAGCATCTGATAAAATTTATATACTTAGGCAAAGAAACTCCCAATAAATCAGAACTAGAAAGGAACTTTTTCAATCTGGTGACCTATACAGTACCTATAAAAATGTATAGTAGGCTGGGCATGGTGGCTCACACCTATAATCCTAGCATTTTGAGAAGCCAAGACAGGTGGATCGTTTGAGGCTAGGAGTTTGAGACCAGCCTAGCTAACATGGTGAAACCCCGTCTCCACCAAAAACACAAAAATTAGCCGAGCACGGTGGCACATGCCTGTAATCCCACCTACTTGGGAGGCTGAGGCAGGAGAATCGCTTGAACCCAGGAGGTGGAGGTTGCAGTGAGTCAAGACTGGGCCACTGCACTCTAGCCTGGGTGACAGAGACTGTCTCCAAACAAACCAACCCACACCTATAGTAAAATCATTTTAACTGGAAAGATGTTGAAAATATTCCTTTTAAAATCAGGAATGAGAAAAGGGTGCCAACTCTCATCATTTGTATACATAATTTTATTGTAGGTCCTGGCCAGGACAGTTAAGACAAGAAAAAGAAGGTAGAAACTTACACTACTGGGGGATCTATGGCCATAGCACCCTGAAGGTGTCTGATCTCATCTGATCTATGCAGGGTCAGGCCTAGTTAGTACTTGCATGGGAGTCTGCTTAGGAATACCATGTGATAAAGGTTAAAAAAAAAAAAAAAAAAAAAAAAAAGACTACTGTGAGACTTTGGTCAAAGAATACAAAATTTCACTTAGAAAGGAGGAATAAGTTCACAGAGAGACTTAATACAACCAGTGATTAGTTAGCAACAATGTATTGTATTCTTGAAAATTCCTAAGAGAATAGATTTTAAGTGTTCTCACTTGAAGAACTTTGGAAACAGATCCTATAAGCTCCCCCTCCCACCCTAAGAAAAAAAGAGGAAAAAAAAGGTTTCACGTAAAGAATCAAGAATCAGAATGATGTTGGACTTCTTAATAGAAAAATTAGAAGAGAGTAAAACAAAACAAAAACCTTCCAAATTTTGAGGTGATATGATTTCCAAGAGAAGTTTATATTCAGCCAAAATATCAAACAAATATGTGGGCACAATAAAGACATTTTCAGGGATGCAAAAGCTCAAAAACTTACTTCTCACGGGCTAGGCGCTGTGGCTCATGCCTGTAATCCCAGCACTTTGGGAGGCCAAGGTGGGCAGATCACTAGGTCAGGAGATCGAGATCATCCTGGACAACATGGTGAAACCCCGTCTCTACTAAAAATACAAAACTTAGCTGGGTGTGGTGGCGTGCACCTGTAATCCCAGCTACTTGGGAGGCTGAGGCAGGGGTATCGCTTAAACCGGGGAGGTGGAGGTTGCAGAGTGCTGAGATCGCGCCACTGCACTCCAGCCTGGTGACAGACCAAGGAAAAAAAATTACTTCTCACAATTTCTATCTTAGGAGGCTTCCAGAGGATCTGTCCTACAGAAAATGTGGGTATAAAGTAGAAACAGAAGAAAATTAAGAAAATATGAGGTTCAAAACATGACAGTGAATGGTGAACTTAAAAAGTAAGAAAGAAGAAAATATGAGGTTCAAGATATGACAGTGACGGGTGAACCTAAAATGACAGCTCTATAGCAGGGCAACTAACTCAGATTAGAAAAGTTTTAGGAGCGGTACCTTGAAGAATTTGAAATTGAGAGAACATCTAGTGTGTTGCAATGTAAGGAGAGGAAATTCACACAACTTGGGACTTGGGTGGAGTTACTGATAAATACATAGAAAACAAGCAAATGAAAAAACAAGACAATCTTCAGGAAAACAAGAGGAAGAAAGAGAAAAGTAATCATATGCTACAAGGCTCAACTGTGAATACTATTTATACAGTCATGATAATGTAAACATAAAATAGTCAGTTAATCAACAATACAATATAAACAACTGTATTAGAAAATTGGGCCGAATACAAGTTTGCATACACATAGTCGGGGCACAGCATGTGGTAAAATAGAACCAAATCTTTACATTCCATAGTAAGAAGTGAATAGATAATTCTTAAGGCCAAAAAAATTAAGACACAGCAAATGAAAGCATATTTGGAGATATGGAGTTAAATGCCAAAAAATTAGCTAAAAATGTTGAAAGTGGCAATCTCTAAGTGGTGTGAGGATAGATAGGGTGAGGGGCTGCTACTTATTATAATATACTTAAAATAATTAAATACTCTTTACATTTTGGGCATATTAAACTTTGATAAAGATAAAAACTAAATTCAAAAACGAAATAGAAAATACAGGTTATGGAATCAGAAGGTATGGGTTTGAGTTCTGGTTCTAACCACTTACCACTGGTGTGATCTTGAGCAACTCTCCACAAAATGCTATTAGAAAATAAATGGGTTAAAAAACAAAACAAAACAAAAACTTGGCACATAAGAAAATTATCTGACCTCATTCTAGATTTTGCCTTGAGAGCAAATCTTGATTATCTTTGTTTCCCATGTAGAATTAACAGAGAATTTATACATAGTATATCCTAAATTCATTTATTGCATTAAAATTTAATGCACTTCTAAATCAAGAATCTGACTTCATACCAACTACCCTGCCTCCACATAAGTAAATTGTTTACCACCATCTTACCAAATATCATGCCATTAAATAAATTTTCCTGTAACTGAATGAGACATTAAATTGATCGCTGTATTAGTACATGCTCCTATTTTTATACTTAGCACATTGTGATTTATGAATCCTAGAATATTTAAATTTACTTCTGGCTGGGTATGGTGGCTCACACCTATAATCCCAGCACTTTGGGAGGCTGAGTCGGGGGTATCACATGAGCCCAGGAGTTGAAGGCTGCAGTGAGCTGTGCTTGCACCACTGTATTCCAGCCTGGGTGACACAGTGAGAGTCTGTCTCAAAAAAACCCAAAAACAAAAACTAAAAAAGAAACTTACTTCTGGGCTGGGCACTGTGGCTCACGCCTATAATCCTAGCCCTTTGGGAGGCCAAGGTGGGCAGATCATGAGAGACCAGGAATTCAAGACCAGCCTGGCCAACATGGTGAAACCTCGACTCTACTAAAAAAATATACAAACATTAGCCAGGTGTGGTGGTGAGCGCCTGTAATCCTAGCTACTCAGGTGACTGAGGCATGACAATCACTTCAACACGGGAGACGGAGGTGGTAGTGAGCTGGGATTGTGCCACTGCATTCCAGACTGGGTGACAGAGTGAGGCTCTGCCTCAAAAAAAAAAACAAAAAAAAAAAAACTATTTCTATTTTGAGTATGTAGGAATTTCAAGTCCCTTCAAATTATTTTAAAAAATGGGATGAAATTAATAATCGCCTTCTTTGAGAGTTAAGAAAAAAAATGGAGTGGAATTTGGAAGACTGAGAAAATAGTTGATGCAGAAGTCCAAACAGGATTTTTTGGTGGTACAGCTTCAAGAGAAATAAAGAAGGCTGTAGCAAAAGAAATACTGTACAGGCTCAGAACTGCCTGCCAACATCTGTTGGTGCAGAGGGAGCTAAGCCGATTAAGAGGTGACAGCCAAGTAAGAGTTTTCACTCGTGGTTCTCAAGTACATTAACATGTACTGATTCTAGTCTGGACCAAGGCCATATAACTCTGAGAACTGAGGAGTTTGAGAAATACTACAGTGGATTGGATGGGTTAAATAAAAGTTTCTTAGAACATTTTCTATTTCAAATATTCCAAGAGACATAGTGGGACTATAGAGACAACAGTCAATAATTTGTGTCATTAAATCATAATAGTATTAAACAATTACACAGAGGAATGTACAGGAAAAAAAGCCCCCTAGTAAACATATTATCTGCAATAAAGCAATATAAATATATTATCTTCTCACTGCAATTGAGAGGAAAGTTTGAAGTTTCTAACAAGGGATGAAAAACAAATTATTTTTATATATTATTGCAAGTTTAAGATATGTGTGTATATACGGTATCACTGAAATTCTCTTCATATGTATTGTCTTTACTGTTTGATTTTTGTGAATGTAAACAATTACAGATGTGAGGCTTTTATAAATTCTTTTTTTTTGGAGATGGAGTCTCACTCTGTTGCCCAGGCTGGAGTGCAATGTCATGATCTCGGCTCACTGGAACCTCTGCCTCTGGGATTTAAGCGATTCTCCTGCCTCAGCCTCCCGAGTAGCTGGGACTACAGACATGTACCACCACACCCAGCTAATTTTTTTTTATTTTTAGTAGAGACGAGGTTTCACTATGTTGGTCAGTCTGGTCTCGAACTCTCACCTCAAATGATCTCCTCCTAAAGTGCTGGGATTACAGACATGAGCCACTGTGCCCAGCCTATAAATTCTCTTAAGAACACAGTACCTGTGCTCGCTTTGGCAGCATATATACTAAAATTGGAACGATACAGAGAAGATTAGCATGGCCCCTGCACAAGGATGACACGAAAATTTGTGAAGCGTTCCATATTTTTTTTTTTTTAATTTAAAAAAAAAAAAAAAGAACATAGTACCTAATCTAATTTTCCCCAGCAGGTTTCAAGTTTCTTAAAATGCCCTATGACTGGGGAGAGTACCATGAACGCTTGTTTGTGTACCCTTGAAGGTAGGGATACTGTGGTGTTTTGGTTTTTTTTTTTTTTTTCCCATTTCTATAGTCTTGGTGCCTAGTTCAGGAGTTGGCATAACACATACTCAGCAACTGTGTTAAACTGATCTCTTCACCCTTTCACTCAGTAAGTAGTATCAAGCAATGGGGAAACAATGGCTGAATAATAATGGTATTTACTGCTGAAAAAAATCAGGAAATGAGGTTTCTCAGAGTTTAGAACCCCATTTCCCTGCACAGCCTTAGCTGGGTTTCTGGGTCTTGCTTACACTTCAAAGTTGTCCATTTTTTCCTGAGAAGTTGGTGCCTTCTATTTTTTTTTTTCTTCAAAAGTTGGTACCTTCTAGAAAACTCTAGTAATTTGCCCAAGATCCCACAGTTTGAATCACTAGAAAAGTTACATGTAGGTTGGGCACAGTGGCTCACGGCAGTAATCCTAGCACTTTGGGAGGCCTGAGGCAGGTGGATCACTTGAGATCAGGAGTTTAAAACCAGCCTGGCCAACATGGTAAAAACCTGTTTCTACTAAGAATATATATAAAAAAAAAATTAGCTGGGCCTGGTGGCAGATGCCTGTAATCCCAGCTACTTGGGAGGCTGAGGCAGGAGACTCGCTTGAACCTGGGAGGCAGAAGTTGCACTGAGCCAAGATCGTGACATTGCATTCCAGCCCGGGTGACAGAGCAAGACTGTTTAAAAAAAAAAAAAAAAAGTTACATGTTACATGTGAGCCTTCCAAAGAGGTTTGTCTAGACATTTATCACTATGAGTTTCCCTTCAAACTTACAAGCTATTATGGCAAAAATGCAAACAAAAACAGTCTGTGGTTTTTGAAGCACTGTCATTTTACATGAAATAAATATGTGATACAGAATGTTTACAAAGTTATTAAATGAGATTTGTTAAGTTTCAGAACCAAATTACAATAGCAATTACAAATTATTAAGCATCTATTATCTTTCAGGTAATGAATGGGCCACATGCTTTATAAACACGTCATTTATTTATCACAAAAATCCTGAAAGGATTCAGGCTGATTTTACAACAGAAGAAAATGAAATTTATGAAGATCAAGGTAATTTGCCCAAGATCCCACAGCTTTTGAGCACTGAAACCCAATCTGAACTCTAGACCTTGTGCTCTTAACAATCACGGTACAGCACTAGGTATTTAGTTAAAAATCTCAAAATGATTTCTAAACATAAAATTAATAAGCAATATAGTTAGTATCAGTCTCATGCACTGATGTAAGCTCATGCACTCTTGTAATAACTACTCATGAATCCAACTACTGCTCAAACTATCATCTTTAGGATTTTAAACTGCTGGTGCTTAGGTCCACCTTCACCTACCTGGGGGGCGAGAAGAGCTGCCTTTATAAGCAGGCCATTCAATAATATTTATTGATTGCTTACCATGGGCCATAACCGGGCCAGGTGCTGGGAATAAAATAAATAAAACAGAAATGATCCCTTCCCTCATAGAGCTTATAGTCCAGTAGGGAAAGAGTAAATAAGAGAGCAGGCTGATATATGTAGGCAAACAAAAGGATATACCTTATGTTAAAAGGTCAGGAAAGGCCTTTCTTAGAAAATAACTTGAAGGCTAAGCTGGATTTGGAATATATGTGTTGGGAGGAGAAAGGGGCTGGAGAGCATTTCAGGCAAGGAAGCTGTGTAAAGACCTAAAAGTCTAAACACGAATTTGATCCTGCCCTCTTTAGTACCTACATCTCCCATAAATCTTCTGAGAAGAAAGTGGCAAGGGGAAGAAAAGTGCCTTCAGAAACATCTAGACATTAGCCATTCCCCTATAAGTTAGTAAGTACACCATTTGAGGAAGTTGTGTCTAGAAGTCTAGTCTATTAAACGCTATCTGGGAAAGTGGACTGCCGACTGTCTGGCACACAACAGCAGCCAAGAGGCATGCCAAATATATAATCTGAAAAGCTTAGGATTCTTTAAAAAATGCTTATGATTGAAATGCATAGCATTCTATGGGGGGAATGTAAAACTCAGTTATTTAGGTGAAACTTAGCCTTCAAATATAACAAAATATAGATATTAAGGAGGTCAAAATTTCATGTTAAGAATGAAAACTATGCCGGGTGTGGTGGCTCATGCTTGTAATCCCAGCACTTTGAGAGGCTGAGGTGGGTGAATCACGAGGTCAGGCGTTCAAGACCAGCCTGGCCAACATGGTGAAACCCCGTCTCTACTAAAAATACAAAAACTAGCAAGGCGTGGTGGCAGGTGTCTGTTACCCAACCTACTCGGGAGGCTGAGGCAGGAGAATCGCTTAAACCCAGGAGGCAGAAGTTGCAGTGAGTCAACATTGCATCATTGCACTCCAGCCTGGGTGACAGAGCGAGACTCTATCTCAAAAACAACAAAAAAGAATGAAAACTTGAGACAGGTCTGATGGCTGGTACCTGTAACACCAGCTACTTGGGAGGCTGAGGTGAAAGGACTGCTTCAGGTCAAGAGTTTGAGACCAGCCTGGGCAACATAGCAAGACCTAATTTCTTTCTCCCTCTCTTTTGTTTTGGAGACAGAGTCTCACTCAGTTACCCAGGCTGGAGTGCAGGGGCATGATCACGGTTCACTGCAGCCTCGACATCCTGGGCTCAAGCAATCCTCCCACCTCAGCCTCCCAGGTAGCTGGGACTACAGGCTCTCATGCCACCATGATAATTTTTTAAAAATGCCACCCAGCTAATTTTTAAAAATTGTTTGTAAAGATGGAGCTTCACCATGTTACCCAGGCTGGTCTCAAACTCCTGGGCTCAAGCCATCCATCTGCCTCGGCTTTCCAAAGTGCTAGGATTACAGGCCTGAGCCATTGTGCCCCCTGTCTCTTTAAAAAAAGAAAGAAAGAGGCCAAGTGCGGTGGCTCACGCCTGTAATCCCAGCACTTTGGGAGGCTGAGGCAGGCAGATTGCTTGAGCTCAGGAGTTCGACACCAGCCTGGGCAACACAGTGAAACCTATCTCTACAAAAAATACAAAAAGTTAGCCGGGCATGGTGGTACGTGCCTATAGTCTCAGCTACTCGGGAGGCTGAGGTGGGAGGATTGCTTGAGCCTGGGAAGTGGAGGTTGCAGTGAGCCAAGATTGAGCTACTGCACTCCAGCCTCAGCAACAGAGTAAGAAGAAACAAAGAAAGAAAGAGAGAGAGAGAGAGAAAGAAGGAAGGAAGGCAAGAAAGAAAGAGAGAGAGAGAAAGAAAGGGGGACGGCTGGGTGCGGTGGCTCACACCTGTAATCTCAGGACTTTGGGAGGCCGAGGCAGGCAGATATGAGGTCAGGAGTTCAAGACCAGCCTGACCAACATGGTGAAACCCTGTCTCTACTAAAAACGCAAAAATTAGCTGGGCATGGTAGCAGGTGCTTGTAATCCCAGCTACTTGGGAGGCTGAGGCAGGAGAATGGCTTGAATCTGGGAGGTGGAGTTTGCGGTGAGCTGAGATCACGCCATTGCACTCCAGCCTGGGCAACAAGAGTGAAACTCCGTCTAAAAAAAAAAAAAAAAAAAGAAAGAAAGAGAAAGAAAAAGAAAGAAAGATCCTCTTAAAACATGAATGTAATCTAATTATGACATTATCTTGTTTACTTCAACAACTCCCCACTGTTTTGGGCATAGGATTCAAACGCTTTCATCTGGTATCTGGCTTTTCTATAGTCCTATCAGCTTCCCTGCCTCCCATACTCACATTCCAACTATAGAAAGTTACCAGTAGACATCATACATTTTCAAAGAGGATAAAGAATCCAGCTTAAAGGAACTTCCACTGCCAAAATGACAATTTAAATATGAAAATATTTTTCAATGGATGGTAGGTAATAGTTACAGTTAATTTAAAATAGCATTATGTTGTAAATATTGTTAACAATAGAGTATTATACATTTCAAAATTGCTAAGAGAGTAACTTTCAAATGTTCTCACCATGAAAAATCTTAGTATTTGAGGGATGGATATGTCAACCTGTTTGATTTAATTATTCTGCATTGCATATATAAATTATAACATCACTTTGTACCTCATATATTTATATAATTATAAATTATTGATATACAATAAAAGAAAGGGAAGTGTGAAAATCTGTGCATTTATAATGATACTTAAGAGATAACAACTATATATAAAGTATATTAAAAGTTCTGTCAATGCCTATGAAAAGGGAGAAAATTTAAAGAAAAGTTCTAATGACAAGAAGCATAATAAGTTGATTTTTTAAAATGATTTTTATATATAGAGTACAGACAAAGGAAACAAAAAATTCATTATAAAACATATATCTGTTTATAAAATCTGGATATATATTTGTTTCTACCTGTGTAGGCAGAAAAGAATGAATATAGGGAATTGTAAGTAAATCAGACCTTTCAAAAGCAGAAACTATATAAAGAACAGAAAGACTGATCAGCATGAGTACCATTACATAATAATAATGTAGAAAAAGTATCCCACAATTAATCTGCACCAGTGATCATATGAACACAAAAAGCAACTAGAAACAAGTTTCAATGCTATACTGGAAAATTATAATTTAACCAAATGTCCTAAAGAGGAGAGCTAAAAATATTAATAGATTATTCAAATCCTAAGTATGAAGGCTCTAAATGGCTCTATTAATAATGTAAGATATTAGTACACTATACATAGTCTAATAATTATAACAGAATATGCCAGTATGTAATAATGACAAGAAAATGGGTTACATCATGCTGGCAAAGCAAAACCTAAAGAATACATCATTCCTTAGGAAAACTTCAAGGAAAAAAACACATCATTCAGGAAAAACTAAAACCCATGAAAGGACTACTAGAATCCTAGGAAAATAAGTATCAAAATAAGAATGTTATAATCCTAGGAAGATAAGATGATTAACAACTATCACATTTATTGGTCATTAGGGTGACTGAAGCATTCAAAAGAACAAGCCATATTAAATTTGTGATAGTAACTTTAATTCCTCTTTTTTTTTTCCGACACGAAATCTTGCTCTGTCGCCTAGGCTGGAGTACAGTTGGCACAATCTTGGCTCACTGCAACTTCTGCCTCCTGGGTTCAAGCAATTCTCCTGCCTCAGCCTCCCAAGTGGCTGGGATTACCCGTGCGCACCACTATACCTGGCTCATTTTTGTATTTTTAGTAGAGATGGGGTTTCACCATGTTGGACAGGCTGGTCTCAAACTCCTGACCTCATATCTGCCTGCCTTGGCCTCCCAAAGTCCTGAGATTACAGGTGTGAGCCACTACGCCCAGCCATTAACTTTAATTCTTTAAAGATATCTAATTAAATCTGTAATTGAAGTTTATTTATTTATTTAACTTTATTTTTTCTTTTTTTAGATGCCACCATCACACCTGGCTAATTTTTGTATTTTTAGTAGAGACAGGGATTCAGCATGTTGGCCAGGCTGGTCTCAAACTTTTGATCTCAGGTAATCTGCCCGCCTTGGCCTCCCAAAGTGCTGGGATCACAGGTGTGAGCCACCGAGCCTGGCCTATTTTTAAAAGTTAATTTTAAATTAGATTTTTTTTGTTTGTTTCTTAAATATACACATTCAATTATTTGAGCCTTAAATACAATGCAAATAGTTCTGAATGCTCCTCTCTGCACATGAAAGGACATTAAAGAATCTAATCAATCGGTGTAAGTATTTTCTACTTAGGAACTGTGTCTTATTTGACTTTATGTCACCAACTCCTAGCACAGTATCTGTGGTGTATAGTAGATTTTTTTTTTTTTTTTTTTTTTGAGACAGAGTCTCACTCTATCGCCAGGCTGGAGTGCAGTGGCGCGATCCCGGCTCACTGCGACTTCTGTTTTCC